>JAQPZY010001454.1:2882500-3065055 GCA_029931535.1 Margaritifera margaritifera
TTTTCTTTTTCAAATAACATTTTAGCAATATGGTTTTGACTATACTGGTAAAATTCATGGAGTTTTGAAGAAATTCAAGTGGTTTTTCAGAAAGTCAAGCATTTTTCAAAACAAAAGTCCTAGCCCTAAAAACAAGAGTCCCATAACAGTAAATGTACCTTTATTTCTCCTTGCAATAATCCAAAACATTATGTATTGTTGTGTCACCAATATAAATGTCATCCAATTGCTGATAATCATTCATTGTGAAATATTTAGTATTATAATAAAAGAGTGAAAATCAAATGCAATTAGGAATAGTTATAATTGTGATTGTTTGTGATCTTACAACTATAACAATTCTCAATGGCTCTATCTTGACATTCTTTAATTTTGTGCGCAGACAGAAGGAATCAATGCAGAGATTACAGTTTCTTTTCTATAGAAATTTATAATTAACTTAATTCCATTTTAAATCAATAAATTTGCCAAGACACAGGAAGAAGAAACAAATGACCATATCCAATTCACTTTATTCAGCAACACAGCATTCTACATGCTGTTTAATCCTAAACAAATCAATGGAATTTTCTAGAACACTTTATCCAAGGTTCTCTATAGGATTTTCAAAGCTGCTGTCCAGGACTCCTTCTATGAAAAAAGTTGGAGTCCCAATAACGCTATAGCCTATTTTTTTCCTTGCAATAATTAATTTTTTCCTTGCAATAATTCAGAACATTATGTGTATATTGTTGGGTCACCAATATATATGTCATCAGATTACAAATGCTCATTCATTGTTAAATATTTAGTATTATAATAAAAAAAATAAAAAACTTGAGAACAGTGATAGTTGTGATGTTACAACTAGAAAAATTCTTACTGGATTTACCTTGCCATTCTTTAACTTTGTGTGCAGTTAGAAGAAACCAAGGAAGAGATTGCATGTTCTGTTCTATATTAATTTATTTAATTCCATTTCAGATCAATAAATTTGCCAAGACATAGGAAGAAGAAACAAATGACCATATTCCATTCATCTTTATTCATTTCATCTTTAAGCAACACAGCACAGCATACTACATTCACTTTTTTCTTAATCAAACTTTAGCAAACTTCTCCACAGCAGGTTTAGTTTCAAAATCCTTATGTTCTGCGTCTTCCTCCATCACCCTCCTGAATTTTGCTAGTTTCTTGTTTTAGACAGCCCATTGTCTTGGTACGATTATGTGATGAGAAACCTTGCTCACAAGCCATTGAGATTATAGGTGAAACCAGCAACGCTTCAGCTAAAACAGCAAAGTCTGGAAACAAGTCTGAGTGCATAAAGCTAATAATGTTCCATTGTTTTTTCATTTTGTGGCCTATGGAAATGTTCTATTCCATGAGTCATTCCACAAATCTCTCAGTCTCTATGATGTTTTGTTTATCAAAACTGGATGCATGAACTACTTTCTGTCCATCAGTCAAGAGAGAATCAGGCTCATCTGCAGCCTTGCACTTGACACCAAAGAAATTATGTAAAGTTGCCATCGGAAAAGTACATGTGATAATCACTCAAAAATGATGACACTGAAAACTGCTGATTTTCTGATGATTTATGACAATTAACATGGGAGTTTGTATTCCTCCAACAAACAAAGCAAGTCCCAAAATCTTGACACTATTTGTCTAAATATGGTATACAATAAAATGAAAGTGTTCCAAACATCACAGAAGGATTTAAAATACAATGGAATTAAAGTGTGCTAAGTGATGCATATCAAGTGAGATGTCAAAACACAAGTGTGTGTAATTAGTCTTTTGATCTTTTGATCAAATGATCATGAGGCACCAGCAATCAATTACCTGGGGTCTTAATCTCCTTGTCTGCTAAACTCTTACCTATGCGGCTTCACTTAATCCCTTTACAATCACTTGAACTTTGTTATCCCACACACTATATGAATGATACTTGCTTTATAGAAACGGATCAAATAAAAGGGAAGTTTGCTGACAAGAAAACTTACATACAGAGGACATGGCTGTTGGAATTTTCATGCATCTAAAATTAAAAGAATGCATACTTTTACGTGGATCTTGGCATCCCGGAGAACTATGCTTATCATGTGATGTACAAATGACAGCCTTCAGACTCCACTGAAATCAGTTTGATGTACTTTTCCCAGTTAAAATCACAACAGAAGGAATGTAAATATCACAAAATGTATTTTGTGTGATCATTTTTTAATCTTTGTTCTATGTATTCAAATCAAAATTTCTTCAGTCTGTTGAAAAAACATTAAATATATCCAATGAAAATGAGCTAGGTTTGCATTACGACAATACAGATGGCAATATGGTGGAACCGTTTGTCATCACAAATTTAATATAATGTATGAAAAAGAAAGCCAGCAGGTGATCTACACCTATCAATTGCTGCATGATTATCAGTTAAACTGCCTCGAAATTTGTATTTTAGTTAAGTTAATGTTTATATACATATAAATATTAATGAGACAAGTATAGGTACTATACCAAATTTCTAACAAACTATGATGGTAGGCATGTTCATTCTCCAATAACTTTGCATAGCTTTAAGTTATTAAAAGGAAACATGCACCATTGTGTTTGTCTTAAACAGACCTTTCCAGTGGTATATAACATTTGCCCTCTTTATTAATATGAAAAAATGGCTGCCATTGCTACCCTGTGAGATGGTTTGTAAGGCCTTTTTTGACAGTATCACTATCTTCCATTTCTATGATGTCAATTGTTTGACTGTTCCAATCCTTGATAGTTCTAAGGAAAAAGCTATACATGTTTTGCTGTCAGTTCTGGATGTAGCGGTAGTCCTACAATGCCAAAGTCGGTTTAAATTGGAGTATGTTTCTTTAATGAAATGAAGAAAATATAATCATTTTGAAGAAAGTGATTAGATAGCTTCGTTTCGGTAAAGAAACATATCTCTCCTTGAAACGACTTTGGCATTCCTTGGCTCCCATCACATTTCAACCAAAATGAAATGTATGTCAACGGAACTTGAAAATGTTACCACTTGCTTGTGTCAGATTTTGATTCCATCAGGAAAAATAAATCCGAGTAAGTATAGTCCGAGTAAAGCAATTAGACTTTAATCTGTGCAACAGTGTCAATATGGGCTGCCAGGTGTGTGAGATATTCTTGAAAATGTGGCCTTTAGTTCCCTGGAGAGCTGACTACATTAATCAACACTGTTAGGACGTAAGATGTCGCACCCAAACATCATAAATATCAGGGTGGTCATCTTACATTGTAGGACTCGATGTAGCACCACTCCAGTGTAGGTGGAATTGCTGTCATCACAAAGAACTCCGTAATCCACTGTCTTAACACACTACAACCTTCAATTTCAACCACACATTGTTTGAACTGGTCCAAACCACATTCGCAATCAAACAAAGGACCACTGATCTCATTCAAGAGTGCTCTTAAAATTCTATCTGGTTCATCTCAGTATCAACTACAGAAACTTCAAAACACAGCTGCTCGGATCATCCTTAGAGTACCAAGAACCAAGCACACCTCCCTGCTCTGTACATTACACTAGCTACCCATTTGATCCAGAATCAAACATAATTTGTTTTCTCTATGCTACATTTCGTTGACTGCCCCCAGTCCAAAATACCCATCTGACCTCACCCATGTATACACCCCAGCAAGATGCTTATACTCCTCTTCCAAAATTCATATTCTCATTATTCCCACTATCAAAACAAAGTCCTATGGATAACATTCTTTTGCATACTAGGGCCCAGCTACATGGAATGAATTGCCCACTGAACACAGACACGAGGACACTGTGATCTCATTCAAGAGTGCTCTTAAAACTTACCTATTTCGACTGCAAGAACATACTTGAAGACTTAATAATGTTTCCTTACCTTAATTATTTTCAGAATGCTTGTGTTCTCTAATTTCATGCTGCATACATGCCAAGTCTCTCGAATTGTCCGGGAGTCTTGATTTTCGACCCCATCTTTTGATCTACCGATTTGCCGACAAGATCTCCCGGAAATAAAAAAACTGCCAAGCATAGGTATTTCCAGCTAAAACAACATTCAATACACTGTTCACGACTACCGTAATCCGTCAATCAAGTTATTACAATCGGAATATTCTCTGCCTTTTCCGTCAATTCGAGAAATAAACCTCGGATGTAATTCGTCCCCATTGAGAACTATATTCTAAACTACTTTTGTTCACATGGAACAATATGGCAGTGGAAGGAGACACATCACAATCGGAATATTATCGGCCTTTGCTGTTGTACAGTATGTAGTGCGCTCCGCCGGAGGCGAATCACCAAACACATAAAAATTGATGTATATTCCTACAACTACTTCCGGGGTTATTTCAAAAATTCTGGTGCCATGTCGAAACGTCCACTAACGGATTCGATGGAAAATATGCCTTCGAAAAAAAAGAAATATGTTTGCAAGTTCAACAGTGCTTGGATAGGCGAATTTAAATGTGTGAAGCGTAGTGAAAAGGGAGAAAGCTTTGCGTACTGCACAGCTTGCAACACACATTTGAACATTTCTAGTGGGGGAAAAAAATGATCTTACAAGGCACTTCAAAAGTATGCAGCACATTGCAAACGAGAAATCGTCACATAATGTGCCTAAAGTAACGCAAATGTTTGCACCAACATCAGTAGACAGTGTCACTAAAGCAGAGGTTCTGTTTGCTAACTTTGTGGCGGAGCATAATTTACCATTCTTGGTTGCTGATCATTTTAGTGAGCTGTGTAAGGTTATGTTTCCTGACTAGCAAATTGCTCAGAAATTTCGCTGCAAAAGAACTAAGGTAACAAACATTGTTAACAATGCGCTGGGCCCAATGTATGACAATCAAGTAACTTTGCTATGCAAGGAAAACCCTTTCTCAG
The DNA here is from genome assembly GCA_029931535.1 of Margaritifera margaritifera. Classification (NCBI taxonomy): domain Eukaryota; kingdom Metazoa; phylum Mollusca; class Bivalvia; order Unionida; family Margaritiferidae; genus Margaritifera; species Margaritifera margaritifera. Next base: position 2,887,389 of record JAQPZY010001454.1, read on the forward strand.
TGATGATGGATGAGTCTAATGACAGTGGTGATTCTTGTAAGGGTGTTTGACAGTGACATTCACAGAGTGACAACCAAATTCCTGGCTATGCCCATTTGTAATATTGGAACTGGTGAAAACCTTTTCAACTGTCTTCAAGAAGTCTTAACAAACAGACAGATTCCATGGAAGAACCTGGTAGGGTTTAGCAGTGACAATGCAAATGTAATGGTTGGAAAGAAAACTTCAGTCCTCTACAGAGTTCGTGAACAGCAACCAAATGTAATCGACCTTGGGTGTATCTGCCATTTGGCCAGTACCTGTACACAGTATGGTTTGAAGAAATTGGATGTCCCAGTTGAAGAACTTCTGGTCGACACCTACTATCACTTCACCTACAGTTCCAAGCGTAGAGAGGTGTATAAAGAATTCCTAGAGTTTACCAACACTGAGGAGTACAAACTGGTCAAGCATTGTAGCACAAGGTGGCTGTCACTCCAGAAATGCATTAAACGCTTCCTTCAACAGTGGCCAGCTCTTCAGTCATATTTCCAGAGCCATGAAGATGCTGAGAATACGCGTTTAGAGTGAACAGATCTGTGGAGAACCTTAAAAACCCAGAGATGAAACTGACATACCACTTTCTTCTATACATCATGGAACCACTGAATGACTTTAACACCATGTTCCAGGCTGGTGATGCTATGGTGGGATACCTCCATGTGGAGATGGAACGAATTCTATGGAAATTCATGGGAAAGTTTGTGAAGACGAGTGTTATCACTGCATCAGCCAGCATTACAGAGGTCAACTTTATGTCACCAGAAAACCAGCATGACAACTCTTTGTTAGCAGTGGGTATGGAAGCCAGATGTTTTGTTCACAACAACCCAGACAACACTTCTCCAACCCAGCTGAGCTCCTTCTTTAGGAGTGTGAGGTCCTTCTATGAGGAAGTTACAGCAAAGATGCTAGCCAAGTTTCCATTTAATGACCAGACCCTGAAGGCCCTTGGTTACCTTAATCCTGAGAGGAAATTGGAGATTTCAGTAGAAGCTGTGCTTCAGCTGAGTGACAGACTGGTTACAGCAACTGACAAACAGTGTCAACTTGAAGATGAGTTCAGGGACTTCCAGCTCTCCCCGGCCCAGTTTCACTCAGGGAGAAACACCATTGGATGTCTTCTGGGTAGACATGAGCAGAGTTTCCACACCCTTGAAGAAACCCAGATTCCCAAATCTAGTGAAGCTCTCTATGGCAGCACTCAGCTTGCCACACAGTAATGCAGACCCTGAGCGCTGTTTCAGCATGTTGAGGAAGATTCAGACAGACCACCGTGGAAATTTATGTGGAAAAACTGTGTCGTCACTAATATCGTGCAAGATAAATGCAAAGTGTGACTGTTTTGAGCTCAGACCTTCAAATGATTTGTGTATCGCTGCAAAAGGAGCTTCTCTACAAGACTGAAAGACAACCAACACAGGTTGAAAAAAAACTAAGTTTGTTTGAGTGTTTGAGGTTCCAGTGTCATTATTTTTTGAACCACAGTGATTCTTGTGAAGATTCTTAAATTATTTTTTGTGAGATTAAGAAAATAACATATAACAAAATTAATAAAGTTCAGTAACTATTATTCATTATAGTTATTTTACTTAGTTGTGGTACGATCTGCACTTTCGCGCTTAAACTTATGCGAAAAATAGTCGTTACGCTAATCTCCCTGATTTTGAACACAAATCTCCCTGATTTGGTTCCAGAAAACTTGGCATGTATGATGTTGTTTGTTTTTTGTACTCATGTCTTTATAAATGTTTTATGTGTTATCTAATGTTGTAAAGTGCTGAGCTTCTAAAGATTAGTCGCTGTACAAAGTCGTCATTATTATTATTGTATTATTTATTCCCACAAGTGTGGTGTGGGTTTTCTGACATATGTTGGTATTTTAACTTCAACTTTCTAATGCATGATCTTGTGGAGAAGACTAAGTGTATTGACTTAAGTGTCTACACAAAATTTTTTTTAAATTATGCAACTTGTTGTTTCTTTTAACAAATGCGTGAAATGTATATCCTCAGAATTAGGTGTTCCTCGGAAACATGTAACTCGACAACACGGACTTGCGGTAATGTTTTGACAGCTACTGTGGTGACAATGTTAGGACATCATGTTGTTGACTACTTATTATATCACAGCCAAAGTAAACCATTAAGATTAACAAACATTAATATTGTTTTCTTAACATCACTAGTACAATTACAGACCTAAAACTTTCCTCTATGGTCTAGGAAATACACAAGCGTCAAGCCAAAAAGAACCACCGTCCACGAAGCAATCAGTGCGTCATTTCCTTTTATCTTATATACAGTAAAGCGCATGCGCGACACAATGACTACTGGGTAAATTTCGTTTCGGAATCATTTGGTCGGTAGACCGCGAACTGTCAACACTGTGTATATACACGTGCTGATCTGGCTGATCTGAACATATCAGAAGTAACAGGGACAAAATAGCTTCAAAAATGCCTCCAACTACGCAAACTGATCAGATCTCTGATGGTAACAAATTATGAAAAAATATGCACATTTATTTTTGTTTTATGTACATGACCGGTACATACTGGAATAGTTTGTGATGATCCACATCCGACAGAAGCTAGCGCATAGTTTGTCGTGACCTCTGACATCTGCAGCATGTACACAAATAAGTCTTGAGAAAAGCGTTTACAATTTTAAATCTACGAAGATAAGAGGGATCGATACTCAATAGTAAATCTGAACGTGGTTTAATACATATTATCTGGGATGTTAACCTACCTGACGGCTGTTTATTGGGTGTTAAGCACCTGAAAATAACCTGACATAGAAGTAATTGTGTAACTAAAATCCGATATGGTCTACTGCAGCGAAGGTAAACATCATGGCCTAATTGAACCACGTCGCAGTAATGCTAGATTACTATTGAATTCAGCAATGCTATTGCCATGACACAATACAGAAAGTCCAGTTATTACACATTTTGTCAGGAAAGTGTAAACTTCCTGAAAATAATGTATCGCTTGCACAGCAAATTGAGAAAAGTTTTGTAAAAAAAAATTCCTTGTGCTTCAAAATTAAATTTTTTAAAAATCTTCAATATATATTTTTTAATTTTTTAAAACATGATAGAAAAACAGTAAGTGAAAGGAATTTTGTTTAATAAATTTTGCTTAATTAGGAGCAGGGCTGTCAACAGAGTTTCAGGAAGAGGAGTCCTGGACTCTTCACTTGTGGAACTCTGGTGTCCCCAGTCTATTTCTGAGAGCCCCTGGCATAAACTCTCGAGTCCCTCACTTTCGAAAAGGATAGAAAGGAAAATGAAAGAGTACATGATCATTATTTTATTACATATCTGGATTAAATTCTCAGCCTCAAAAGATCACATTAGAGAGAAACTATTTTTCAATAATTGTCAAAAAAAACTTCATACCGTACTGCACTCTGCCATCGGCAAACTAGTGTTTTGAATCAGTTAGTTTCTTTACTGTTCTTTGACTTAACAAATGTATATATGGCATTCTGGTTATTGAAGTCTGCAAGTACAGGACACTCTTCGATTATTTTGGTCAATTTATTCACTGTTCCATTGTATGGAACAGTGATGCTTTCCAGTAATAATTTTTCACACCAGTTTTGAGAGTTTTCTCAACAGCATACAGGATTATGTGTCTTTTTTGCATAGCATGGCAACCCTCAACAGCAATTAAATGATCTGAGTTAAATTCATGATGGCTAAAGGCTGATATCTGCAAGTTAGTATTTCCATTTCGAATGAAAGGATTTTGCTTTCCAGCAGCCTTACACAATTTGCTTTTAATCTGATTCCACTTTTTTAAACAATGAAAACTGCTTCTCCCTCTCAGGTCTCATGTTCTGCCGCCATTTTTATCAGCATCCTTCACCGTCGTCCCTAGGGCCTTTTATCATAGCGGGTCCTGCTATACTATCATTTCAGCCTGCTACGCTTTAGACCCCGCCGCTACACTATCCACTTGTGCCACTACACTTTTATGTTTCCCACTATCCTAATAAAATTAATCTGTTAAATAAATATCCTCTCACCTAATTCAAAGCCCTATTACTCAAATGACACCTGTTATTACCTCATCTTGGGTATTGAATTAAGATAATCCAGGACAGTTACTCACTTAACCATTATGTTTTGTACCTGGCTGACCTGACTGCTGGTGCGTGACCTTTGATGTGGGGTTCGTTTTTACAGTGACATAGTCCTGTGATCGATCAGCAATGATGGAGTCTGCTGGTAGTGTGTGATATATATATATATATATATATATATATATATATATATATATATATATATATATATATATATATATATATATATATATATATATAATTTCCACTACCAGCTAAAATAGTTACACATATTACGTTTTAAGTTAAAGCAAATTCTTGTGAAAAATAGACTGACCACCTTAAAAATACGTAAAATTACCCAGCGCCTGGCTCGCCCCATGTTGGCCTGGCTACGATGATCAGAGATTGGTGTTACCAATGGTGATTCTGATTCAGATAGCATGATTTCCCCCAAAGAAAGAGCTTAAGAAATGAAGGACGGGGTTCAACACTGAATGGAAGACTTCATATCCTTGGGTGGAATTTGCTGGATCATATGGTAAGTTTCCTATTTTGCTAGATTTTAGCTCAGATCTTAAATATCAACAGGTGAGAAGGAAGGGGGGGGGGGATTCCTCAGGCACTATTAGAATATAATATTTTTGTTTTCATAGTAGTATCAGTAGTTGTAGTTGTGATTGTTGTCATTCTTATTATTTTATGGAAAATGTGACAAGGAATGAAAGTTGCATTTATCCACGAGTTGCTCTTTTATTTACATAGTAAAATAGTTTGATCAGTAGACCGTAACTTAATTTCCCATTTCTTTTTCTCTCTATCCAAGTAAGAAAAGGAGCCATTTTTATCTTCCTATTTTACCTGTTTTTGAAAATGTGTAAATAAAAAGTGTTGAATTATGCCTTCATTTATATTTGAAATATATTCAATGAATAAATAAAACAATGACAAACACATTGATATATTGTTCTTATTGGAAAGGAATATGTATTATCTGAGTTATACTGTCATGATTATTTGAAAACACATCATAGTCTTGACTCTTGAAGAATTTGTCCCTGGTAATTAACTTAGGATTTTCAGGTAGTTTTGTATCTTTTTGTACATCCATTAATAAATTTTACATTCCATTTTTTCCAGACTGTGAAGGTCATTCTCAGTGATGAATAGAATCATGACTGTGTTAAGGAACAGGTTAACACAGAGGGTGCTGAATTACCTTATGACAATTAGTACAGAAGGACTTTGCCTAAAAGACGTTAATTTAATTGTGGCAATCAAAATATATGGGAAGTGAAGAAACAAAGAATATCATTTATTTAAATTCAAAGACATATGAATTTGACATTAAATCATATTATAACTGAGGAAAATAAAGAATAGTATGTAAATATATGGAGTTCTCTTATATATCATTGATGTTAAGTTTCCAATTTTATGATGATAACACGATTTTTTAAAACATTTTATGATGCTAATGCACGCTTACACTGATGCTATCAAAAATTTCTGGGGAGGTCACTGGTCGAGACAAATGCATTCTGAGTTCTAGTTCTCATTGTTGTCTTCACTTGTGCTCTCACTTTCATAAATATTTTGCCTTTTGTGAGCATTAATATCATTTTCATCACAAGTCCATTTCCCAAAACATGAAAACAACGTTTGCTGATTCATTTTTACGAGTCAAAGCACTTTTCTGCACTCTTTTTAAAAGTGTCTGCTGATACTGTATTGCCCTAGTCTAAATCACATGTACTGAGGTAGCAGTTATTATTATTATTATTATTGAATGTTATGATTTGACTATTGCCCAACTCAAAATCTGAGAAAGCTTTAATTATTTTCATCACCAATTTAAACACCATTAAAATAACAAAGGGCATCGTTTATTTGCCAGACAATTGCAGGTGCTTACATACACAGTCAATAGAACATCTGTTTCTTTGAAGTCATCACATAAGAGAAGGATTAACTATGAATAAGTCACACTGGCTTCAAGCCTGTTTACCAGAGTCTAGCCATTAGCTATTCCGCATATTAGCCATGGCTGACCAAATATATAAAAAGGAGAGCATCACAGGAAAAATGAAGCACGTCACGGGGTGCATTACACATAGAAATGGTGCGTCTTCTGAGAATTTCACACATATTTGAACTGGAAGCTCGCAGAGCCCTGAGGAGGGTCAGTGTTGCTATTTTAATCAACTTTCACAGTGATAATCTTTTCTGTGAAATTGTTGTCTCCCCATCTGTCCAAGTTCCCCTGTTTGTCAGAATCACCACATTTCTACACAATAACTCCATTAATTGTCATTAGATTTCAACCAAATTTGGTATGCAGCTTGATATTGATGAGACCTTGTCTAAGTTCCATTGTCAGCTTTCTGTTTCATCGTTTAATGGAGTCATAGCCATTGAATGTAAAACCCATCCTTTATTGTTTCTGCACAGTAACTCCTTTAATTTTATAACTGGATTTCACCCCAATTGTGTATGTAGATTGATATTGATGAACCCTTGTTTGAGTTTGATTGACAGCGTTCTGCATCATTGTTTAGAAGAGAGGCCCTGATTGTCAGAACCATCCACTTTTGTTTATGTACAATAACTCCCATCATCTTTAAAGTTTGTATGCAGCTTTAGATTGATGAGACCTTGCCTAAGTTATGTTGTCAGCTTTGTGTCTTTAATTAATGGAGTTATGGTCCCTTAAGGGATCAGACCACTAATTAAATTCCCATAGAACTTAATGTTAATATATTACAAAATAAAAATAAATTCTTCACTAGCTTGGCATACAAACCACACATGGATCCATTCATTCAAGTTAGAGAAAAAAATTTCAGCCTTAAAAAACAGGTGCTTCGTAGAATGTTTTTGAGTCTTGTGATGCTATACAGGGGGGATCCCTGGTCTGCACCTAATAACATAGCCTCGCACCAAGAGTACATATGCTATTTTGTCAGTAGGAAATTAAATACAGGATATCAAAATAAAAGTAAATATTTTTTGTCAGCTATAGTACATAGATTGAAGTTTGTGAAATTAATAATGGAACAAAATTAAACCCATTTATTACCCAATGGGTGCATCTCAAAAGATTTAGTTCTCTATTTTTTATTCCCCCACCAGTAGACTGGTTCTGTGGCTGTAAAATAATTACTGGTCCGGTACCTTAATGTCAGACACATCCAGATGCTTGATACCATGCACAATCAGGGACTTGGACTCTGTCTGTGTGCATTTAGAACTTCCCCTTCAGAAAGCCTCTATGTTGAGGCTAATGAATCATCACTTTATTTCAAACGAAATTGGCTTTTCAGTATGCTACCAAAACTATCTTCTAATCCATCTAACCCCGCATATGATGTAGTGTTTAGGCCAACTACCTAACCTTGTACATTCAGAAAACAAACTTCATTCCACCTTTTGGCATCCAGTTAGGTACAGTAAAATTCAGTGTTGGAAATATTGCAAAATTCTGTATTCCCAAATCAACACCGTGGTTATCAAAACCTCTTCAAATAATTTTTGACATTTGCGAATTAAGAAAGTCTTCAACAAATCATCTCCTTTTTGCAGAATAAATTAAACGAAATCAGAACCTCCTTTTGCAGTCATATGTCCCTGTATACAGACTGTTTGAAATATGGAGACAAAGTTGGAGCTGACATAGTGACACCCCATGGCACCATCTCAAGCCAATTACCGGATAAAGCCTCAATTTTTAGTGCAGAAATTACAGCCATACTCAAAGCTTTGAACTATATTGAAAACTCTCAAAAAACAAAATACATCTTTTTGGATTCCCTTTCCACATTGAAAGCCATGCAGTATCTTAAATTTGACAACCCATTAATATCCCAGATATTAGAGAAACGTGACATTCTCATACAATATGGGAAAAGTGTTATGTACAGTTGGCTGCCTAGTCACATTGGCATAAAGGGTAATGAAAGGGCAGATAAAGCAGCCAAAGTTGCCCTGCAGTCACCCATTTCCGAATGGAAGATTCCATATACTGACTTGAAATATTGTATAAATCAGCATGTTCGTCATACTTGGCAAAATATGTGGAATGAAAACTCCACAGACAAACTTAAGAACATCAAATCCACTATAGGTGAGTTGTATCCCACATATAGAACAAAATGAGAGATGATGTGGTGTTGTGCTGATTGTGTATCAGACAAACATACCTGACTCGTGCATACCTCCTGAAGGGTGAACCTCAACTGCAGTGTCTACCTTACCAGTTTTTTAAGGGAATGTGGTTTATGCAAGAAATTTTAATAATATTTTATGGATTTTAAATGTGTTAACTTGATCTGTCATTTTATTTACATTTTACAGAATTATTACATCTTTATGTTTTATATTTTACATACACACATACCATCCACTTTTGTTTCCACACAATGAATCCCATGATTATTTTTGGATTCCACTGTATTTGGTTTTTGATTATGGTAAGACTTTGCTAAGTTCACTTGTCAGCATTCTACATCATTGTTTGGAAGAGTTATAGCCCCTGACAGAACCACCCACTTTTGTTTCCAAACAATAACTCCCTTAATTATAATTGGATTTCAACCGAATTTGGTATACAGCTTGATATTGATGAGATCTCAGGGTCCACTCTAGGGGGCAATTCAGGTAAAGTAGTCACTCTAGTGCTCAAAGAAAATAAAGTTAACTTGGTCTTTTCTTGAGTTCATATTTTTAAACATGCCTCCCTTTTTGGTCATTGAAATCTTTTCTATTCTGAGTTGAATATCAACTTTAGTTCCTTTTTTTCTGTTTAATAAGCAATGTGAAGCAACTTAAACATAGTAGTTTGTACGTTTTAATCAACTTTTGTGTCAGTTGAATAGTTATTTGTGTCTGCAATTGCATTTCAATGTATGAGGTTCCTGACAGATATTCACATGTGAAGCTTGAAGAAGTGGGTGAACTTCATTGCACTTGTAGCCCAAGCACAAACACTATTTTGATTATTTATATGGTGGAAAAGTGCACAATTTTTTTGACTTTGGAAAAATTTTCATAATAAGGACCAATTTGAATTCTTTATTTCTGTTTTATCATTTATGACAAAATGAATAGTATCAGTTGGTATTTTTGTCATTGTGATGAGTAACGATTCCCCTTTAGTTACTGTTAAACACCAACATGTATTGCAGTAAAAAAAATTGTTTTTATCTAAATTTAAAAAGATATCCAGTTGATAATTTTATTTTTGATACACATGCCATATGGTGGAGCATATTATGCTATGATATTGTCTGTTTGTCCCGCTGTCTATTCCTGTTTTGTTTCCACCATAACTCAAGTTCTCCATAATCTACAGTTACCAAATTTTGTGGATGGCTTGCACTTGGGGTAAGGAAGAAGCCTATCAATTTTACCAGAAACCATCATTTTATGACTGTTACATTTGCTGCTTCAGCGGTGGCTGCAGAGCTGATACAGATCCTGAGGAAAGGATAATCATATTTAATTGGGGAATAGGCACCATGATTCAGTTTGTTACATTTGCTGCTTCAGGGGTGGCTGCAGAGCTGATACAGACCCTGAGGGAAAGGATGATCATATTTAATTGGGGAATGGGCACCATGATTCAATTTGTTATATTTGCTGCTTCAGGGGTGGCTGCGGAGCTGATAAAGACCCTGAGAGAGAGGATAATGATATTTGATGGAGGAATGGGTACTATGATACAGAAGGAGCAGCTACAGGAGGAGGATTTTCGTGGACTGGAGTTTGCCAATCATCCCAAAAATCTGAAAGGGAACAATGACTTACTCTGCTTAACTAAGCCAGATGTTATTTTCAAAATACACAGAGTAAGAGAGATTTTTAAAATATTTTTTTTACAAACATTAAATGTGCCACAAATGTATTGTACAAAATTATTTTTTCAATATGTATTCATCATCTTTTGTTTTAAAAAAATCACAGTTATCAAAGGTAAACAAGCCAAGGGTCATTATATACATGTAAATTGAACCTATCCTGGAACAAAATGAAACAAGAATGTTTTGAATAAAGATTAATTTTTAATATCTAAAATGTTGTCATGAAGGTAACAGGAAATACTTCCTCATACAACTTAACCACCCACTCAGAAAAATATTAAAGCAGAACTATAATTAAAACAAATTGTATTGTAATGGTATGATTAGCCTTTGAAGATGATACTGTGGTATGAACATATGTCTGCATATTTATCTCTACTGGTTATAGACCAAAAGAGCTTATGGGATAGTCTGTTGTCTGTCATCCAACATCTGTTCGTCCATTAGCACAATTTATCGCTACCCCTCCTAAGCTACTTGGAGGATTGCCATGAAACTTTACCCACACATTCCTCCCAAGATCTAGTGGGTCCTAAAGGAAAATGATGCTGATGAGACATACAATATGGTCACCATCTTGAAAATCTTGTTATCACTACTCCTCAGGAATGGATGGTCACAGCAGCATGGGGTTTTCACTAAAAGACTTCTTATGATGTCTAGTTGGCCCTAAATGAAAATGGTACCAATCAGATATCCTGTATGGCTGCCATCTTGAAAATCTTGTTACTGCTACTCCTGAATGGAAAGTCATATTGACATGGATTATTCACCAGAAGACATTTTATGATGTCTAGTAGGTCCAAAATGAAAATGATTCTGCTTGGACATCTAATATGGCCACTGTAATGGCCATCTTGAAAGTCTTGTTATTGCTATGCCTCCTGAATATGTGGTCATATTGTTACGACTCTATGATCTAAGAAAAATGTAACCGAAAGAAAGTGAAACCACAAATCAAGTAAAAATCAACAAGCAGTTTATTTCTAGATAATTAAAATGAAAATCAAAAGACACAGTAACATGAATTAAAATCCAAATAATCCAATACTCCTAAGTGTCCTAATCACAAGTCCTACATATAGAATGTTTAGAGTGAACTACATTATCCTTGAATGTACTGATGTGAAAATAATCTTTAATGTCCTGGTGTGCCAGTAGTCTTTAATGTGCTGATATGCCAAAATGAAGTACTCTAGAATATCTTTGAACAAGTTCACATAAATCCCAAAATCATCAATTCAAAATCCAAATTCCAAAAGTCTATGAGCACGTTTATAATCCAATGAATATATAAAATAATTCCTCTCTCTGAATCTGGAATGATTTTTCACAACAGTAAGGACTCTTTATAGACTGATGGTAAGGTCGAAACTGAAAACTGTTCACTAAACAAGGTATATGTAAAGATAGGTCACATGACAGAATGTTCTAGAAAATTATATGTTGTATGTGGCTCTTAACGCAAAAATGTAAAGGAAATTCTAGTTTTATCTGTAAACTAAATCAACCCTGACCTCAAATTAAATAAACAACTTCTTTACCCAAACCATCCTTTAACTCAAATACTAAGTAAACAACTTCATTCTAGAACAATAGCTAAACATGTAAACCTGATACATAACATTAAGGTTTGAGCAAATATTAAAGTCGAGAAACTTATAATTTCCTAAAATATTTATAATATTATATAAACATCATACATAACAATTTCAACATGGGGTTTTCACCAAAAGCCTTCTAATGGTATCTAGTTTGTCCTAAATGATAATGGTGCCAATCTTATATCCAATATGGCTGCCACAGTGGCTAATTTGAAAATCTTATCAGTTAAAATTGTCAGGGGTGGTTTCAATACTCCACTGTTAAAAAGAAGAAGTGGTCTTATCTTGAATTCCTGGAAAAAAATTTCAGACAGGAGAACATCAGTCCCTTCGAGGGACTCTTGTTTCTTAATGGAAGTTAATAAATCTTTAATACATCTTGGAGATATTAACAGCAATAGTAGCCATAATATACATTGGCGGTGGTAGCTAAAATAGCCATTGGTTACAATAGTTTTGACTAGACCCTTCACAATTTGTTCCCTGTCTAGATCTGACTAAATAATAGCACATTATTCAATTCTTTTACATTTTCAAACTAACTTTCAGTATCTCAATAGTGATTGGCATTCCTAATATGAATCCCATGCTATTCTAGAGACTTGGATTGGCATTCTTAATTTTAATCCCATGTTATTCTCGAGACTTTGATTGGCATTGCTAATGTTAATCCCATGCCATTCTAAAGACTTGGATTGGCATTGCTAATGTTAATCTCATGCCATTCTAGAGACTTGGATTGGCATTGGTAATGTTAATCCCATGCCATTCTAGAGACTTGGATTGGCATCGCAAATGTTAATCCCATGCCATTCTAGAGACTTGGATTGGCATCGCAAATGTTAATCCCATGCCATTGTAGAGACTTGGATTGCCATTGCTAATGTTAATCCCATGCCATTCCAGAGACTTGTATTGGCATTCCTAATATTAATCCCATGCTATTCTAGAGACTTGTATTGGCATTCCTAATGTTAATCCCATGCTATTCTAGAGACTTGGATTGGCATTCCTAATATTAATCCCATGCCATTCTAGAGACTTGGATTGGCATTCCTAATATTAATCCCATGCTATTCTAGAGACTTGGATTGGCATTCCTAATGTTAATGTTAATCCCATGCCATTCTAGAGACTTGGAATGGAACCTGACATATCTTTCGGTAATCATGACTAGGATGAGTCTGTTTCTGAGAAGGAGTGAAAAGTACAATAAAGACCCAATTTGTTAAACGGTGACTTAGGGATGTATTTAAAGTTGTCCAAACAGTATGAAACAGCTGACTCCTGCATACACAAACTGATTCACTCATCTAGCTATAGATGTATAATGAACAAATGTCTAAGTTGCCAAGATTTAAATGGAATGGGATTATGAAAGGTTAGTTTGAAAATTTTCAATATTAAAAAGAATTATATCATTTTTATCCAGCTGTTTGCAGTATTGTGCTTTTATTTAGTCAGATCTAGATAGGGGTTCAGGGTGTGAAGGGTCAGGTCAAAATTAAAATTTTCCCAGATGGCTACCAAATGTTGTAAAGTGATATATTTCAGTTACTTTGTTTTGCTTTGTCTATTCTAAATAGATGTGTTGTGATTACCTACAAAATTTTTAATATCAACGTATGTAATTTTGGCTACAATAATTTTTTGGGACGAAATGCATTTTCATTGTTTGACATAAGGGTACGATATTATACATCTGTAATATTGTAAATATGAAATGTCACATGAGTGACATTCTATTATAAATAATGTTATTGAGACAGCTACCGTATATACTCATGTATAAGCCGGGTCCAAATGCAAACAACATAGACCTTGATCTGCTGTCGCATAATGTGGCTGCAGATCAGGGTCATTGTTGTTTGTTCTATTGATTAGTCCTTACAAACTGCATAGACTCAGATCTGCCGGCACATTATGCAATGGCAGATCTGGGTATATGCAATTTGCATTTGGTATGGGAATATACATGAGTATATATGGTAATTCTTGTATTCCTTTTCTTTGACAGAGTTACCTAGAAGCCGGAGCAGATTTCATAGAGACCAACACATTTAGTGGCACCAAAATTGCACAAGCAGACTATGGAATGGATCACTTGGTACACAGAGAAATTCACCCCATTTTATCTGTGGACTTGCTATTTAACCATGATGCTGAATGAACAATTGAATACTATAATCATACATTTCTGTGTGTGATTGGTTTGGTCTGGTTCTCTGACTTATCTGAATAATTCGAGTATATATTTGGTATGGTCTGGTTCTCTGACTAATGTGAATAATATTCAGCATGTAATTTGTTTGGTCAGGTTCTCAGACCTATGTGAACATATTCTCTCTGTGATTTGTTTGGACTGGTTCTCTGACTTGTGTGATAATTCTGTGTGTGATTTGTTTGTCTGGTTCTCTAACTTTTGTGAATAATACAAATATTATTTTCATAACATAATCATAAGCTGAATAATAGTAATATTAGGGATATAATAGTGTTTGGAATAAAAGACAAATATAAACAGACTGATTTTTTAAAATTTTATATTTCATTCTTTCATTTATAAATAAATCAAAGTGGAATATAAAACAAGGTTTAGATTCACAACAGAATAGATATCTTATATGATCGAACACCTTATGTCTCATCTTGCCTTGTCAGATTAAGTATTGGTAAATACTAATTGATGTACTCGATGTACACTTATGATGTTATAGGGTTTATATAGACAAATATATGCTGTATATTTTTGCCCATCTGTTTAAATTCAGTTCTCCACAGATCTGCGTTATATGGCTGTCTGACATGCAGTCATGTTCTGGTGACCGTGCTATCAGCCTATGAAGCTGCAAGCAGCTTTCAGGATTCATGAAGTCAATCAAGGCAATTTACATACATTGCCACAAATGTTAATAAAACCTGAAGCTTTTGTTTTTGGAATAGGGACTGTTTGATTGGTTGATACATGTTTTCATTATGGAAATTATAGAGGTCATCAGAACATTTAACATTGGTTTGTTGAGATTGATTTGAATCAGGTTTATGTTATTACCATCATCAGTCACAGTCTAACCTGCCCTCACAGCCACCTTTATACGACAGCCACATTTTTCAAGATTCAATATAATACATTTCATGTAAAAAAAACTATATAACAGCCACTTCTGTATTACAGACAATTTTAGCAGCTCAAAAGGCGATTCTCTTATACAGGTTTCAGTATATTCCATTCTTCTCTCCTTACTTTAGTATGATAGAAACATTGTGTGTTTCTGTTTCTTAGGCATACAGGCTGAATGTGGAAGCTGCCAAGTTGGCAAGAAAAGCTGCTGCTGCTGTTTACACAGAGACAGGTTTGTGTGAAATTACATTCATCCTATTATCCAATCAGGAAACACCTCTGAAACGATTGCTGTTCTATTAAAAGTTGTTGAAAAATTACTGTCCGTTATGTTCCCACTGCATTACAAGAAGGCAGTAAATTGCTTTTCTGCTGTTCATACATTCATTCCAAATCTGTTTAAGCACAGTTACGCAGAACTATTTCTCATATGGCAGTGATATTCAGCACAATAAATAAGGATAAATAGATATATTAATTGGTTTACACTTGGGTACTGTAAATTTTTAAGCAGGCAAGTCCCTTATCTTAATTTTGAATTTGTTTCTGAAATAGCTTTGTGCCTGATATTACATGAACAATTTGATTTTGTGACAATTTTCTCAACACAAGGAAAAGTAAAAGAATTTAAATATGAACAGAAGGACATTTTTTAGTGCTGTGATATGTTGAAAGAAGTCAATTCATACTCCATAGATTTTACTCAGGTCTGCAAATGTCAAGAGTGAGGTTAAACAAGAATACAATGCATTGAATGCATTCATCTGTTTACAAAAATTGATGTGTTCTTGTGTGTTGTGCAGTATATAGTCCATAAAAATACAGATTTTCATAAGTAAAGGTTCCATTGTCTGATATTTAAAGGAAACAATGACAGTTTTATCTTTTTATATTTTAATCACCAGTAAAGGTGATTTTAACTACATTATCTATCTGTCCAGTTGTGGTTTCTTTTCTTTCCCACATAAAATGGGTGGGTGTTAGGATCCCTAACATTGTTTTTAAATTGCATTTCACAAAATAAACAGAAGTCTTGCAGTTTCCACAAATTGAACTTTCATAAATTATTCCGATTTTTATGTTTATACATGAGTGCTGTAAATCATACTTTTCATGATTTGTTCATTGGCAATATGAATATTTTGTATAACTGTTAATATTTCTGTGAAGGAAGTATTGTGAGATTTTAGTTTTGTTACTTAACGTGCAATTTTACAATAGTTTATGATTTTCTGTGATGTTCCCATTACTTATATGCTCATACATGTGGCAAGTCCCAAATTCTTCGAAGATTTTCCAGCATAATGTTTTTGGGGATAAATTCCTGTTTTTAGATTTCCAAAATATGCATTTTATAAAAAGAGTCTTATCAAATAGTGGATTGTAGAAAGCTATAAGTGATTAATGAGCATAGATAATCCGATAATGACCATGGACACCTCCATTTTAATATTGATTTAAGTAGTTTGTAGTAAATTAAAAATGGTTCTGCTTGGACATCCAATATGGCCACCACAGTGGCCATCTTGAAAATCTTGTTATTGCAACTCCTAAATGGAAAGTCATATTTGCATGTGGCTTTCACAGGAATAATTATGATACCTAGTTGGTCCTGAATGAAAATAGTGCTGATCTGACCACAAATATGGCTACCACAATGAATATATTGAAAATCTTGTCACTAATTCTCCTGAATGATGGTCATATCAACATGGGGTGTTCACCAGAAGTCTTCTAATGGTGTCTGGTTTGTCCTAAATGAAAATGGTGCCGATCTTACATCCAATATAGCAGCCACTGTGGCTAATTTGAAAATCTTATTGCTCAAGAATATCAGAGATGGTTATAGCATTCAACAGTTAAAAAGAAGAAATAGTCTTATCATGAATTCCTGGAAATTCTTTTCAGACAGTAGAGCATCATTCCCTTCAAATAACTCTTGTTTTTAAATTTATTGCAATTATATAATGTTCAGTATTCTCAGCCTGACATGATTAATAATGCAGAATGAATAAAATATTAGAAAAGATCTAGTTTTTTGTTGTTGTTGTTGAAAATATGACAAAACTACAGTCTCAGAAACCAAATAAGAAGACCAATTAATTGGACCAATAAAAATTTCAGATTTTTTCATTAATAATCCAGATTTTTGATGAAGGTTTCCAGATTTTAGGTTTGTGAGTTATCACATGTATGCATGCTTATGCTGTTGTTTTTTTGTGTGTATAGGCATCAAGAGATATGTAGCAGGTGCTATGGGTCCTACAAACAGAACACTATCTATCTCACCATCTGTGGAGAAACCGGACTTCAGAAATATCAGTAAGTTTAGGGGCATAAGTGAACAACATAGTGACTGTACACAGTTGCTTTAGTGGTAGTATTGAATATTCCTACATAATCTATCAGTTAGATAGTCTGAAGCATATTATTTTGTGATTTAAGACTCTGTAGGTAACAATGTACTTTTACTGTGCTATTCAAAATTACAGAATAAATCTGTTATTAAGTTAGCAATATTACATTACTTCATCTTGGTATTATAGCACTAGGAACTAGATTACAGAAACTAGATTACAGAATGAATGTTATTAAGTCATCAATATTACATTACTCATCTAGGTAGTGTAGCACTAGTTCACAGAATGAATGTTATTAAGTCAGCAATGTGACATTACTTCATCTAGGTAGTGTAGCACTAGGAACTAGGGGAGACAGAAGTTATTATGCTATAATTTATTACATCATTTCCCTGTTAAATAATTAAAGGGAAATACCATAATAGAAAAAGTCTGAAGGAATAACATTAGTATAAAGAAAAGAAATGAAACAACTAAAAGTATTTGGAACTTGTAGAAATTATCAGAAAGTTATGGTCTGCCATAAATCAACTCCACTGTGTTTCTGCTTCAGTTATTGTTACAGTCTCAGTAAAAAGAAATGCCTTTCCTCCTGGCATATTCATACAGTCTGAGTAAAAAGAAATGCCATTACCTTCCTTCAAGCATCTTCATACAGTCTCAGTAAAAAGAAATGCCATTACCTTCCTTCAGGCATCTTCATACAGTCTGAGTAAAAAGAAATGCCATTACCTTCCTTCAGGCATCTTCATACAGTCTTGGTATTAGTTGTATAGTTACAAAATTCCCTCAGCAACACACAGTACTCTTGATCTATAAAGTGAAAAGAATGTATGATCTTCAACCAGGAGATATTTCACAGATTTCTAAATACTTGTTATAAAATCATTCAAGAACATAATGTTATAATTTCCTATACTTTTCAATGTATTCTATACCATACATTTAGCAGAGTCTAGTGCTATTCTATACCATACATTTAGCAGAGTCTAGTGATATTCTATACCATACATTTAGCAGTCTAGTGCTATTCTATACCATACATTTAGCAGAGTCTAGTGCTATTCTATTCCATACATTTAGCAGAGTCTAGTGCTATTCCATACCATACATTTAGCAGTCTGGTGCTATTCTATACCATACATTTAGCAGTCTAGTGCTATTCTATACCATACATTTAGCAGTCTAGTGCTATTCTATACCATACATTTAGCAGTCTAGTGCTATTCTATACCATACATTTAGCAGTCTAGTGCTATTCTATACCATACATTTAGCAGTCTAGTGCTATTCTATACCATACATTTAGCAGTCTAGTGCTATTCTATACCATACATTTAGCAGTCTAGTGCTATTCTATACCATACATTTAGCAGTCTAGTGCTATTCTATACCATACATTTAGCAGAGTCTAGTGCTATATTATACAGCAACCAATGAATTTCTCAGTGTTGTTGCATTGTTTTATCTCAGGATACAACAAAAATATGAGTTTGACATAAAAGGTAAATGATCAACAGTTTTACTAGCTATCATCCTGAAGCCATTTCAAAGATCTGAATTTTATGTTGCACATGAACACGGCTGTTTCTTGACCTATTTGTAAATTTGGCATGTGAGTTACAGACAAATCAGTGCAAGCCATTTCAAAGATCTGGTTAGAAATTCTGACAAAAAAGCAGTGCAAGACATTGTCTGGTTAGAAATTCAGACAAATCAGTGCAAGACATTGGTTAGAAATTCAGACAAATCAGTGCAAGACATTGGTTTGAAATTCAGATTACTGTATTTATGTATAGCCTAAACAGTATGTCTACTGGAAGCATCAACATTACAAGAAAATTCATGTTTCAGGAGAGTTTTCCTGTAAAATTAGAGTGATTCATTATGTAAAAATGATGGTTGTACATAGTTAGAAAAGTTCAGATAATTTTCTAGAAAACTCCAGATAGAAATGAACTCCTAGGCTGTACCTTTAAGCTCAAAATTATCACTGATTGTCTGGCAAATGTTTTTGAACTCACAAACTGTGTATGATGTCATTAATTCTTAATATGGATGACTGCTATAATCTCATAGAATTTCTCCTAATAACTGTAATTGATTCCGAGAAAATTTCATTAGCTACAGGGGATTTGATTTTAATTGCATGATAAATGTATGTTTGTGTGCTGTTCAGTGGAAATTACACTTGCTATATATATATTGAGCACTATCTGCATTTCACTTCAGGTAACAATAAAAGATGTAGGCCAGGTTATGATGGAGTATCATTTTAACCCATTATGCAAGAGAGGAGTTACATAGATGCTCTTTGATTTCTTTCCAATCCTATGATTAATTATTTCTTCTTCAGAAACATTCCCCAATCATAATACATTAGGAGTACACAACCACTACCTTGCAAATCCAGCCCTCCCAAGCAACACGAGACATCAGCAACATATTTGAGCCTGTCTTAGTACTTAAAGTGTTAATATATTGTCTGCTTACTGAAATGGATGTCTGACATGAGTAATCTTTACTTGGATCAAGGGATTGGTGCCATCACTCATCAGTTACTACTTATGCACATGATGTGACAGCACACTCGATTTATTAAGTTCTGTGCTTTTTTTAACACCGTAGCCACCTGATAAGTGAAGTATATGCCAATTATTTTATCATTGTATTTTGGTTTTGTTTTCATTGTAGACAATTATTTTGCATCTCATATGTTTATTCATCATATGATAAGTAATATGGTGCCATGATTATTCTCTATTCCTATAATCATTAGTACTTACATTCAAATTCAGTACTTGGCTTTATTACATTCAGATTCAGTATTTGGCTTTATTACATTCAGATTCAGTACTTGGTTCAATTACATCTTATTTCAATTCTGCACTTGACTTTATTACATTCAAATTCAGTACTTGGCTTTATTACATTCAAATTCAGTACTTGGCTTTATTACATTCAAATTCAGTACTTGGCTTTATTACATTCAAATTCTGCACTTGGCTTTATTACATTCAAATTGACTACTTGACTATTACATTCAAATTGACTACTTGACTTTATTACATTCAAATTCAGTACTTGACTTTATTACATTCAGATTCAGTACTTGACTTTATTTACATTCAGATTCAGTACTTGGGTTTATTACATCCTGTTTCAATTTGAATGATCATTAACTGTCATAAATAAAATTATTGCAGTAATTTTCTGTAATATTTATTTCCTTTCTTAGCATCCACTTCACTGCAAACTTAGCAAAGCACTTCAATGAGTTTAGCTGTATATGCCATTTTTTTCCCTCTGTAATTACAGGTACAGTGGACAAATGCAGGTGTGCATCATGTAAGAGATTTAAGATCTCAGGGACAATAATGGGGTATCAGTTGAGTCATACCTGTGAAATTTGTATCCTATGGTCTGAGGACAGATGGGCTACAATTTTTGCAAAGCAAGGCCGAGCATGTCTTCCATCTGCATGGACAGAAATCCCATTGAAGACATGGAACAACTGGTTCACAATATTTTCACAGTTAGTTCCATCTTGGATCTTATCTCTATAGCAGCCTTTCAACAAGCTTATCTTAGATCTGACCAATGGAACTTCTTCTTACAGGTGCATGCCTGTTTAACACATGGCTGGAATGCTAAACGGGACAGCTCAGCATTCTCTATCCAACTCCATAGTTGCTGCTGTGAATCTTCAAGTCTCAGAGAGAGATACTTTCCTTTCTATGTCTAAGCTGCTTAAGGAATATCCAAAAGCATCTCTAAGATCTCATCCACTCTCATCTAATCTCCTGTTTTATGGCCATATAGTGAAGATTAGGAAACATACCTCTCTTTCTCAGGCCTATCAAGTTACAGTCTGGCATTTGTTTCTGAAATGGAATCAGACAACAAAGAAGGATCTCCCCAAAGACTCTAAAAATTGGGAAAACCAGCTTCCAAATCTTTGGCAATTTACCAGAACCTCAGAGGAGGATATAATAGGGTGCCAGGAGAGGAAGACAGATTTCACACCAGTTTCTCCTCCCAACAGCCTCCTTTCCATAGAAAATGATGTCATGCCTGAGCTACCCTTTTTGCACAAAATAGTGGGAGTAAGATTACAACATTTAACCACAGAGTGAAAAAGGCTGTATTCAAAAGATCCATAGGTCTTACTAGTAGTTTTGAAGGGTGTACAAATCATGTCCTCTAACACCACCACTCCTCCATTATCAAGAGTAGTTCCTTTCACCATGGATGACCCCAAGAACCCAGACATCATGCAACAGGAAACAGTCTTTCTGCTCCAAAAATGGGCAGTTGAAAACATTTGTGATATAGATTCACCAGGATTCTACTCGTGATTCTGTCTTGTCTCAAAGCCCAACAGAAAGCCCAGACCAGTAGTCGACTTAAGTTCACTCAATTAGCATATACAGGCACCCATGTTCAGATGGAGAGCCCAAGGTTGATCTTCAATGCCAACAAAGACAAAATCCTTGTTGTCAGATTAGACCTTGTACCTTCATAATGCCATTCACAGGTCTTCCAGGAAATTCCTGAGGTTCACTTACAGGGACATCATATACCAGTTCAGTGCTCTCTCTTTTGGTCTAAATCTCAGTCCCTGTATGTTCACCTAAGTAATGTACTGGGTTATGTCACATCAGGAACACCTTCACGTCCCTTACATTGAATTAGTTGGATGACATTCTTAAAGAAAACTAGGTGAGCAATTTTTGTACCAAACATGCAGTCTCGTTTGTTTTCTCTTTTGCTTTGCCTCAAGTTTCTTATCAGCAGGAACAAATCCAGTCTTATTACATCACAGCATTTTCTTCATTTGGGCTTGAAATTCAAAATCTCTCCAACTCAAGTTTGCTTCCATCAGGAACATACCATGAAGATTATCTCCATGATGTCATCCATCTGTTTATAGTCATACCTCAGCCCAGGAATTCCTTTTCCTCTTGGGTCTTCTCAATGTGGCAGTGGATCTCCTCATTTTCAACTGCCTGTATATGAGATGTCTGCAGTGTAAAATGTACATATTAGACCTCATGATCAACATGAAGCTCCATCTCGGCAAGTGGGAGGACTTTTCATGGTTTACATAAATTACAGTTTGCACCAACGCAAGTATGACTGGCTCAGATGCCCATTCTCTTTGGAAGAAGTGAGCAGGGTTTGGTCCTTCAGAAACAGCCCATGCACATCAACCTCCAGAAGATGAAAGCCACAGTGAATGCCTTTTGATTGTGGCTGGGGGATATATCTGCAAAGGATGTTCTGATTATCTCCCAAGGCGAGGACAGAACCAAATCCCCAAACCTATTTTTTTCTCATTTGGGATTTTCTCAGGTGGTGTCTTCATCTAGATGTAAGTCCTCCACATTTCAGTTTGGCTCAGTATCCTAGCTGACTCACTCTCTAGATGGAATCAGCTGATTTGCTCGGATTGGTCCACACACCCCTCCATCTTCAATTTAATTTGCTCTTGGTGGGGTTGATCTAGTGGACCTCTTTGCAAGAAGGTGAAATGCCAAGCCCCCAACCTTTTTCTCACCAGTCCCAGATCCCAAAGCCTAGGCAGTTGATACACACTCTGTGAACTAAAATGGGCTTGGACTTGATGTGTACACCTTTCCCCCCACAACTCTGATACCTAAGGTGAGTGACAAAGCAAGGGAATCCAAATGCAGACTGATCCTAATTGCCCCCCTCAAGTGGTAAAATTCTTTGATATATGACCTTCTGAGTCTTGTAGTAGAGATCCACAGGAAACTTCTGCCATCTCCAAGTCTGCTGAAGCCACTGCATGAGCAGGTCTTCCAGCCCAATCCAGAAATGATGAATCTGCACTCTTGACTGATAACAAACAACTTTCAGAAGAAACATTTCAGCAAACAGGTGATAGACAGAATTGTTTGGTCAAGAAGGCCCACCACTCATTAAGCCAGTGAGGGGTAATGGAGAGTCTGATTCCAGTTGTACGAGCAGAGGAACATCAGCCTTTAAAAGTGTACGTTCAGCATATTGCTAACATTGAATTTAGCTTCAGTTGTGATTAAGGACTACCATCAGCCATCATGGAAGAAACGATAGAGGTTTGAACAAAAACTTTTCTTATCTTTTCTCCAATTT
Organism: Margaritifera margaritifera; assembly: GCA_029931535.1. Lineage (NCBI taxonomy): Eukaryota > Metazoa > Mollusca > Bivalvia > Unionida > Margaritiferidae > Margaritifera > Margaritifera margaritifera. The sequence continues at coordinate 2,910,582 of JAQPZY010001454.1, forward strand.
TGAATTGTCTCAAGCAAAGACTTGGGCCTCAAGGTAGATTAGTTCTTCAACTAATTGTGTTACACTCTTTAAATAAAGTTATTATTATTGTCCAAAATGAGCCTTGAGTTTTGATGTAGTTAAACAAGTCACCATTTGAACCATTATCGGAAGCCTTGTTGACTTGCCTCTCCTATAAAAGATGCTTCCTATTCATCCTAGCATTAGCAGGCAAATCAGTAAAATTCATGCCTTGTTGGTCAAGCAAAACTTATAATTCTATCACAATGGTTCAATTTCTCTCATGACGGCCCCAGGTTTTCTTGCTAAGAATAGGCTCCTGTTAAAGGGAAATCTGTCTATTTTTTTTGAAACCCTTGTCTTCAGTAGATCCTTCTTCACGAGGGCATTTCCAGGACCCCATTAGGACATTGAAGTGGTGCTTGAAATGCTCTGAGCCAAAGTTAGGACCAACTTCAGAGTAAGAGCATGTAACTCCCTCTACCTCTAACCTATTCTCCTAACATATTATGATCACATAATGTATTTAAAGAAGAAACTAATTTTTGAAGTAAAATATATTTCTTTGATAAAATGTACCCAGATCATGATATAAGCAATCCCTTTCAAGCCCTCTCTGGAAGTAAACACTTCAATAGTAACTGATGAATATGGATTTTGTGTCAGTCCCTCAGTCCAAGAGGAGATCACTCACATCTGAATTCTGCTTCAGTCAGCAGACAATGTCTTTGTACTTTTAGTGCTAAGATAAGCCAGAAGACATTAAGATCTTATTTTGGCTTCTTGATGTCTCTTTTTGAGATTTGTCAGTGCAGACACCTCAATAAAATGAACTCCTGCTCTAAGAATAAGAACAACAATCAAAAAGGTTTTCTTCATTTTCTTCACACGTTTAACCACATAATAAAGGACACCTATCTATAAAAGATAAACTTGTATGGGACCTTGAGTGTCTTTTACAGACAGATTTCACTGTAGAATGATTTACTTATTCATAAGCATGCACCAAATGTTGGCATCAAAAATTGAAGGAATCTCTTTATTTATAATTTTAGCTTTTGATGAGCTTGTAGAGGCCTATACAGAGCAGGCCATGGGACTGTTAGATGGAGGGGTGGATGTCCTTCTTGTGGAGACCATCTTTGATACAGCTAATGCAAAGGTAGACTATGTACAGAAACTTCTTAATTATTCTACTCTACTTCATATTGCTTGCTTTTTTATGATTTTAATTTTTTTGCCCTGTAATGCCTAAACAAGCTGTGAACAGCTATTCTTCAGGTGTGATGAAGTTTCAGATGTGGGCTTCAAAGTGTGAAAGTTTAAGTGAAAGAAAGAGATTATGTGTATATAAAAATCCTGACCTTGTATATCTAATCTTCAAAGATAACACGTGTTAAAAACTGGTCCATAAGAAGGACTATTGCTAACATTGCTACTGGTCCATAAGAATGACTAATGCTACTATTGCTACTGGTGCATAAGAAGGCCTATTGCTACTATTGTACTGGTCCAATAGAAGGACTATTGCTACTATTGTACTGGTCCAATAGAAGGACTATTGTTACTATTGCTACTGGTCCATAAGAAGGACTATTGCTAACATTGCTACTGGTCCATAAGAAGGACTATTGCTACTGGTCCATAAGAAGGACTATTGCTACTATCGCTACTGGTCCATAAGAAGGACTCTTGCTAACATTGCTACTGGTCCATAAGAAGGACTATTGCTAGTGGTCCATAAGAAGGACTATTGCTACTGGTCCATAAGAAGGACTATTGCTAACATTGCTACTGGTCCATAAGAAGGACTATTGCTACTATTGCTACTGGTCCATAGGAAGGACTATTGCTAACATTTATTTTAAGTCTCGTACTATAAATACTCTAGTGTGTTCAAAGGGTTTATTTATTTTAGTAAAGTGATTACTTAATATCCCTTGGCATTTTTCTTACATAAAAATAAACTGTCCTTACCCCACAATAAATCTGTAGCCACAGCAATAATTGTTTTGTTAAACATTCAATGCATAAAATGAGAAGGTAGAAAGAAGTTCATTTTTCAATTATTTAACTGCTAATTTACTAACTCAGCATTTGTCAACCAAGACATAGCATTTGTTGAAGCCCAAAATGAGAAGTTTTAGAATTCATTCTTCTTTGTAAAAATTGGTGCTATGTTATCTTTGATGATTTATCCTGTACATGGAAAATTAAATATTTTAAATTGAAGTTGATGTGTTACAATTTCTTTTGATACACATCAAATAATGGCATTAGTCATATGATTTGTGTCAGGGCTGTACAGATTGATAACCCAATGCCCAGGAATCAGGGCTGTACAAATTGGATAGCCCAACTCCCAGGAATATTTTTTTTATATGTCAGACAAGTGCCTGACAGCACAAGTTTTGACATGGGCAGGTGCAGTTTTTATAAACCGAAATCCTCCAATTTCATTTTGCAAGATTTAAACACCTCCTTGTTTGGTACTATCCTCTTCCAGATCAGCATTTTCCCTCTGAACCATGTTAGGACTAGCACGTAGTAAGAATTGACTCTTAGTATGTGCGAATATGGTGCAATAAAATGTGACCTGCTAAACATTGGCGAAAGACACATTTGCAGACAAAAGAATGGATTTATTTATCGATATTGGAATAAAATTAATGTTTCATTAAAATATAAATATGTCGAATGATAATTAATGATGTGTGATGTAAAATTTCTTCTGAACTGCAGGTAGTACACCAGATTGGTAATCAGTTGTTTTTTTTCCAAATAGCGGGAGTCTCGTTCCTAAAAATCTCAGTAGTTTTCTCCATTCAATAATTTTTTTCCTTCAGTTTTGCAACGTATTCAAAACCATTCTTGTGTCTCAGCAATTTTCAAATTTTCTAAAGAGTTGAAAGTTCAGATGGGCTGTGAATCATTACTTAATCATGAAATGATAAATTTGATACAAAAGAGTTGAAAGTTCAGATGGGCTGTGAATCATTACTTAATCATGATACGATGGATTTGATACAAAAAAATACAGAGCTTAGTCTGATTTAGAGGTGTTCAGGTTTATATCATAGGCACTTGTAACAATTTTGAATAATATTTATCATGTGTATATAATATATATAGTCTCTTTCTCTCTCTTGCTCTCTCTCTCTCTCTCTCTCTCTCTCTCTCTCTCTCTCTCTCTCTCTATATATATATATATATATATATATATATATAGTTTTTAGACATACTATACACATATATAAATATAGTCTCTAGATATACTATATATATCATAAATTGAATTGTCTATGGTTTATATTGTACACAATTAAATAAGACTGATTTTGAGAAGTAAATTAAAATCAACTTGATTACAAAACTGATAATTATTTATAGCTAGACATGTATTATCTCCCTTATGTTGAAGAAAAATAAAGTGTCCTTTTAGAAGTTAGGTAGTCTCTACAGATAAAAAACTTTATTTATGTTTTGAAAATTAACTGTTATTCTGACAGACAACTAAAACAGTAAAATGTACATATTAGTCATTCTGACAGACAACTAAAACAGCAAAATGTACAGATTAGTTATTCTGACAGACAACTAAAACAGAAAAATGTACAGATTAGTTATTCTGACAGACAACTAAAACAGTAAAATGTTCAGATTAGTCATTCTGATACAACTAAAAGAGTAAAATGTACAGATTAGTCATTCTGACAGACAACTAAAACAGTAAAATGTTCAGATTCATTCTGCCAGACAACTAAAACAGTAAAATGTACAGATTAGTCATTCGGACAGACAACTAAAACAGTAAAATGTACAGATAACTCATTCTGACAGACAACTAAAACAGCAAAATGTACAGATTAGTCATTCTGACTGACAACTAAAACAGTAAAATGTACAGATTAGTCATTCTGACAGACAACTGAAACAGTAAAATGTACAGATAAGTCATTCTGACAGACAACTGAAACAGTAAAATGTACAGATTAGTCATTCTGACAGACAAGTAAGACAGCAAAATGTACAGATAAGTCATTCTAAATGTACAGATTAGTCATTCTGACGGACAACTAAAATGGCAAAATGTACAGATAAGTAATTCTAAATGTACAGATTAGAAATTCTGACAGACAACTAAAACAGCAAAATGTACAGATTGGTCATTCTGAAAACAAAAATTGCATTTGTATAGGACATCACATTACGCATTAAAAACATACCTATATTTCTTGGCAGTACATAATCTAGTACATAATAAGACAGAGTATGATATGCTCATAATAACATCATTATAAATGCTGCCTTTAAAAAGCATTACTGACACCAGAAAATTAGGAAAATTACGAAGATAAAAAACGAGACAATTAAAAAGTTGGTAAGGGCAAGTTTCTTTTCCAAAGTCACCTGTCCTGGACATATGATTTTCAAAAGAATTTGTACAGCTGTTTTTGTGCCATACTTAGGGCCGACATCTTGTTCAGCTGAGATATGAGACAGTATACATAAAAAAAGATATATATATACTTTTCATGATTTACTCTGTACTAAGTTTGATATTTATCATTTTAAAATATTTTTTTCTTTAGGCAGCCCTCTTTGCAATTCAGGAATTACTTGAGAAAAGGAAATCATCATGCCCAATATTTGTAAGTTTTTCAGTTTTAACTTTTGCATATTGTGATCACCTATGCATTTCAGAAATTTTTTTTTTTTTAAACTCAAATTTTGCTAAGAAGATAGATGTGCAAATTATACAAATACAACAAGTTATGGAACATATACATTTTTTCTTTTTTTAAAAAGATTTTTAATTTTATAATTACTCAAACTGTGTGTGACATTTATTACTAAAATAGATGTTTGAACAGAATCAGTAATAGAAAGAATAAATCTAGCATGAGGTATAATTTAGTTATAGTGGCAAAATTCAGCCACTTATTTTAATTTTAATTTATCAATTACAACAAAAAAAAAAATTCTGCTCACTCTTGTCCACAATATTTTTCTTCAAGAAAAATTATAGGTTACACATTGTTCTGTGGAGAAAGCACATCATTAAGAATTACCTACAATATGTGATTTTGTTTTCAGGCCATAAATATTAAGCCATAATTTTTCTTCTTTAAATACATTACATGATCATATTATGGTAGGAGTAGATCCGCTACCTCACAAATCCAACCCTCCCAAGCTGAGAAAGACATTCACCACTTTTTTTGGCTTGTTTGAGAAATAAAACTGCTAAAAGTTAATCTGCTTGCTGAGACGGAAGTCAGATGAGTGTGGTCTCCCCTTGGATAGAGGGATTGGCATAAAATCCCATCAGTTCTTAGTTACTATTTCTGCTTGTACCAGGTTAGCAGGCTGTTACAAAAAGTCAAACAGATTCTGTCCACTTTGTGCTTTTCACCACTTTGAGTGATCCTTCAGAGTTTTCTCACCTAAGTGAAGTAGACTCCATCTATTTACTTATTCAGTCTCGTTCTAACATCTTCACAGATGAATATTATGCAATTAAGTTGTCTAGCTTTGTCATACAGTAAACTATTTGTACCATCATAATTGTCTGCCCTTAGGTCTATAGTATTGCAATTCATACTTGACTTTTTGTGTGAACTATATCTTGTAAATGATTATTTATTCCTAGCAATAATATCATTTCAGTAATTTGTCTCTGGCATTTACCTTAATTCATAATGTCCACTTCACAGTAAGCACAGCATGATGCAAGACTGATTTCACCTGTATATGTTATTGTTTGACTTTCACTAATTAAGGTAAAAAAGAGCAATGGGCAGAATGAAATGTTGTTTGTGTAAGACATTCAGGCTGGTGGAAGATGACCAACCCGCCTGTATAAGCTTAATGTGGTGTCATTTGAACCATACTTGTGACACTTGCTTTCACTGGTCTGAAGAGAGATGGACAGTGTCACAGCAAGCATTGACCTGGGCGAACAAACGAGTAAAAAAACAAGCACACAGGGATGTGGACACTATTAGTATTGTTGCCAACACCGCCTCATTTGCCAACTTCTTCGTGACCAATTCGCTCAAGGCAAGAAGATTACCAATAAAGAGAAAGATTAGGTAGTCTTGACCATCCCGGCACACCCACACAGTTACAGCCTCACCATTGCCCACATTGTCACAACCAGAGCATATCATCAGTGTACAGACTACTGGTCCAGTACCAACACTTACTTACACTGATTCAGAAGTCTACTTTGGGAACCAAGCATCAACAAGCCTTTGTTTTAACAATGATGACTCCCATCATACATCAGACCTGGCTTTCTGCAAAACACATTATCTACACTGAAGTTGCAGCTGTTGACAAAGACATCATCGGCCTGGGAATGTTGAAACCTTCTTTGCATATGGACCGGTAATTCTTTCTAGACAAGCAGAAGCTGGTTCACAGCATTGTAGTGATTGGCTTGACTTGGTCTCTGGCTTGGCCTAGACTGCTCCATTGAGAACCCACAGACTTGCCCGGGAGTCAGTTCTTGGTATACCTCATGTACTCAACACTGTATATCAACACTCACTTTCCAGTGCTGTAGCTGATTCCATCAATCACAGTTTGCAAAAAAGATATGCATTCCTATCTACATCTCTCTGGTAAAAGACAATCACAGAGTCATCCTCAGATTGCAGACTCCATCTTTCAAGCTTCTATTCCATGGCTAGATAGAAGAGGTCAGAAAACAGGCTGCCAGAGAGGCAAACCTCATGCTGGCCCAGTGATTCAAAACACTGCCTTCATTCCACAAGAGGGACCAGAGAAGTGGGAAGAACCCTTCTTAGGCATGCCAGACAGGAAAACACTCCTCATAACCCTATTCCTTAGTGAGGGCCCAGTTTCCCTGAGTAAGTTATGACAAGATACAGGGAGAGAGTGACCAATTTTAACCCAACTTCTATTCCTGGGCAACCACCTTCCTGTAGAAAATGATGGCGTGCCCATTTCTTATATTCCGGGGGGGGGGGGGGGGGCTTTCAACACATCACCACAGAACAGGAGAGACTCTGCCCTGTCAACCTGTGGCTCTTACAAGAAATAAATACTCTCTTCATGGTCGAGTTCACCAGGATTTGACTCCAGACCTAAATCTAGGCTTTCTCTACCAGCACTTAAAGGCACCCAAGTTCAATATGAGTAACCCAAGATAGGTCCCCAAAGCCGCTCAGGAGGGAGTCCTTACAGGTACTTGAATCTTCAATTCAGAACCAGCTCCACATCCATGCCACAGATCTATGTGGACAGCAGCTTCCAAAAGCACAAGGTGAGCAGCCTTTCATAGGAAGACATGAAATCCTTAGTTTGCTCTTGTTTTGTCTTGGATGCCTTGCCAATGAGGACATATCCTGTCTCATTCCATCCCAGCACTTCATTCGTCCAGACATGGGGTTCAAAACCCGTTTGTTTTGCATTCATCTCCCCCAAGGAAATCCCTAGAGGATCACCTTGGTCGTGTCTCTCATTAACCTGAAGAGCCAAATCTTAGCTTGGAATTGATTTGCCTCTTGAGAATCTTTTCCCACTGGTTCACCTGTTCAGAAGATATCACAGATAACCCTGCTAAGTGACAGCTGAAGCTTGCCTACTAAACCAAATGATCATTTCAGTCTGCATTATATCAGGCCCCATATTAGTAAATGGGAGAACCTCCCATGGCTTATGGCACATATCTTGGTATGGGACTAACTGCCAGAAATGATGATCTGCACAGATGGCATCAGAGCTGGCTGAGGTGCCCACCTCCTGCCTTTCTTTCAAGTGAGCAGTGTTTGGCCCCTGCAGGAGTGTTCCATGCACATCACCCTACATCAGTGGAAATGAAGGCCATATCAAATATCTTTTAATCATAGCAGGAGATGCTATTTGCAAAGGGCACTCTCATTCTTCCTGACAACTAAACTTTTCTCAGTTATATCAGAAAGCAAGAGGGAACCAAGTCCCTAGATATTTTTGTTTCGAATTATCTCAGGCGGTGTCATTGTTGACAAATCCACCTTGACCTGTGCCACATTCCTGACAGACTCAAGTTCCTAGTGGACTTGTCCCAATGGAATCAGCTGATCCATACTATATGGTCCATTTGACACTTAGCCTTCAATCCAATCTACACCCACTGGGGATGACCTCTTGTGGACCTCCTTGTGACGAAATAGAATGCCACACTCCCAAACCTTGTTTAGCCAGACCCAGATCTAAAAGCCTGGGCAGTCAATGCTTTCCCAGAACTGGAGCAGTCTCAGTGCATACATCATTCTCTTAACGCTTCTGATCGTCACATTTTTGCAGAAAGTGATAGAATTTGAGTACTGACTAATCCTCATTACTCCCCTCAAGAGGGATAAGTCATGGATCAGTGACCTTTGGAGAAAAGCGAGAGAGATTCTCAGGACAGTCCTGCCTTTCTCACACCTGCTAACACAACTGTGTGCACAGGTTTTCCATCCAAACCCAGACATGCTGAACCAGCATAACTGACCCTTATCAAACAAGTGGTGGACAGAATTACTTGGGTAAAAAGACCCAACACTTTTAAAGTGTATGAAGGGAAATGGAGAGCTTTATCTCACTAGCGCAGACAGAGTCATCTCTTGTTTAAAAAGCCATGGTACCATAGATAGCCAACTTCCTCCTATGGCTTCTCCAATCATAATCAAGGGCTACTGTTCCATAATCTCAGACATGTTTTACCATCATGGAAGGGAGGACATAGGCCAGAACAAAGACCTTTCCATGCCAATTTTGACCAGTTTCAATTAAAGGACTTTGCCATTTGTCCAAAATGGAACCTACTGTAGGTTCTGATGATGGTGATCAAGGCACCCTTGGAACCATTGTCTACATCCTCTCGTATTCACCTTTCTTATAAGACCTGCTTTGCTAGTCTCTCTTGCTACAGCAGGCAGAATTAGTGATATTCATGCTTTATCAATCAACCCAAACTATCTACAGTTCCTCTATGATGGGTCAGTTTCCTTCATAAGGGGCCCTACTTTCATCACCAATAACAGGCTCTCTCATGTGGAAAATTAGTCCTTTGCCATGAAACTGCTGTCTTCTTTGGACCCTTCTGCCCAACAACATCTGTAGGACCCCATCAGGAGACTGAAGTGATACCTGAAGCATACTGAGCCAATCCAAAAAGGGCAACCTCCCTTGTCACTCAGATAAGGAAGTTACAGTATTTCTGCTAAGGCTCTGTTATCCATTGGGTTTTCTGCTTAGCTCTCAAGGAACTAACCCAAGATGAATTTTTTACATGTATGAACTCATGAGGTTAAGACAGTTATCATTAGCATAGGATTTGAGTGTAACTATTCGATAACTAGCATAGGATTTGAGTGTAACTATTCCATAACTAGCATAGGATTTGAGTGTAACTATTCCATAACTAGCATGGGATTTGAGTGTAACTATTCCATAACTAGCATAGGATTTGAGTGTAACTATTCCATAACTAGCATCATTCAAGCAATGGGATGGAGGTCAGAGACAACATTCTCCAGCTCCTACCGCAGTGACCTTCATCCCAAAGGGCTCAGTTTGACCTGGTGGGACCGGCAGTACCAAGTCAAAAGTGAGTAGATGTTGTAGGAGGTAAACTTATGTCATTGCTATTTCTAAACAATCTCCTGACAAAAATATTAAAGAAAATGGTACCTGTACATCTAATACATGGTAATTAAACCATTGGCTCTTAATCACAACATGTAATCCCTTAGGTATGGAGTCATAAAGTCCTCAGGTGTAAGACTGATTGTGAGAGACTCAAATGTAAAACTTTAGATTTAAATTCAGTTAGTGTTTCTTCAAGCTAGGATTTAATTATTTGCAGTATATTCTTGCAAATATTGAGGTCAAGGGTCTCTGATTGTCAGGTTAAGGATTCAGTGTTTGATAAAGTTTCCATTGATTTGTCCTTCCAGTTACATTGGCTGGACAATTATTCTCCTGGAAAGATAATTCTCAGATTGGAAAATATTTTTGCAATAACTGGTCACAAATTTTCTTCAAAGATGCTGATATGCTTTTCAGAATCATTTTTCAATAAAATGGGGTCAGATTTCCAACACCATTGTAGGTAATGTAGCCCAAAAGCAATGCCAAAATATCCTTTAATGGTGAGTGTGCACTGTATAAACCTAAACAGTCTGGTTGCCATTCTTTATCAGGTTTTCTCTAAAAATAATCTTTCAATCTTTGTCCAAAACAACTTTAGATTCATCGCTAGAAACTACTCTGGACCATTGATTTTCAGTTGTTCAATCTCTGTCTATACCATGAAACACGCAATCCACAATTCTGTTTAGAAATCACAGTTTTCTTTCTTTCTATGCATCTCCAGAATCCTAAACTGTTTAATTTTCTTTGGACGGTGCTTCTTGGAACATGAACACTGATCAATTCATTAAAAATTAAACTTGGGTCATGAAAAGATTCACTAGTAATGACAAAGATTGCAATGAACAAGACAAAAGGTACATGATCACCCCTTTTGATCATGATTTTGGGTTGCCCCTCTTATTTCTTGTTCTCTGTGGATCCCCTTTTGTGATTCCATTTTAACTATTTCTAAACTGCTGATAGCAATATTCCATTAATTTCAAATATTTTATACCACTAAAAATCTTTCTCAGCAAACTGAATTGTCTGCTTTGGACTGTCTTCAATTTCTTACTATTTGGTACCATATTTTGTTTATATCACCATTGAGGTCTTAAAATAGTACTCACTAAAATATTTACAATTTCAGACTACAGTTGATGTGTTCATTAGTTCACACAGATAAAATGAAGCTTACAGAATAATTCTTATTAATGCAGTCACCATTTGAAACTATTTTGCTAAATGATGTAGACTTTTCTTCTGGTGGCTACGCAGTTTTGGGCTGACACTGTATATCAGCAGCGCACCAGTCTATCTTCCCAGGTTACTCAGCAGCTTGGTAACAATGCAAGTTCTTATACTTCCTCTGGATTTACAGGAGCAAAAGTTTTTCTCTGAACTGCATCAATTCATTGACCATATGCTAACGATTGCCTGTGTATCAGAAAAGTTTTTCTCTAAACTGCGTCAATTCATTGACCATATGCTAACGATTACCTGTGTATCAGAAAAGTTTTTCTCTAAACTGCGTCAATTCATTGACCATATGCTAACCCTTGCTCTCTGTGTCATACAAGACTCCGAGTTGTTTATGTAATAGACCAGAGCCAGATGCCAGCTTCAGGGCAAGGGGATGTAACTCTCTTCGCTTTTAACATATTTTCTGTACATATTATGATTGGGTAATGTATTTGAAGAAGAGACAAATTGTTGGAGTAGAATATGTTCTTCAATAATACCTACCTGATCATAATACCGGCACACCTTACCAATGCCTACCTACAGTAACATCTCTGGAAGAGCATGCACATCTGCTTTAGTAGTAACTGACAATTGATGGGATTTGGCACCAGTTCCTCTATCCAAGTGTAGACCGTTCTCATCTGACTTCTCTCTTGGCAAGCAGATGACTTTTTGGCACTTTGTTGCTAAAAAGAAGTCAAAAGACATAGTGAATGTCTTTCTTAGCTTGGGAGGGCTGGATTTGCGAGTTAGTGGATGACATATTATGATTGGGTAGTTATTATCAAAGAAAAATATTTTGCTCCCATTTTTTTTCCCTAGCATGATTATTATCATAGAATTTAGTTGTATTAAATGGATTGAAAATGTTTTTCATATTTCAGGTTTCTGGGACCATTGTAGATAAAAGTGGCAGAACTTTGTCAGGCCAGACAACGGAGGCCTTCCTTATCAGTGTTGGACATGCAGAGCCATTGTGGTGAGTTGCTATCTTAATATCTGTCATTCTTTCTGATCAATACAGTACATTACATCAGCCTTTAAAGAAATGGTGGACATTAGGCTCTGTAGTTGACTTCTGTTTTCAGAATTATTTCCGTCTGTTCAGAATGATTTGTCTTACCCATTAAATGAGGGAGTCATGGTTAGTATTGATTTAATTGGTATTTTCATTATAGATGGTGGCACCAGCATCAAGTTTTTGACAGTGATTTCTATTTTTCGTAAAAGATGAATTTTGCATTTATTGTATTGCCTGTGAAGCATAGGTGACATGTATGTATCACTTTCTGGCAGTGTTGTCCTTGTTATTGGAGTAGGCATCACGGTTAAATTTTTGCATTTAGCTCAGACTCTCTTGATACTGTTGCGTGTTCATCATGAAACTTGATGGATGTATTCATTGTGAATGGTACTGCCCATCACAAGCAAAATTAGATCACAGTAACCTACTTTTCATTCTACAGTAACTTTGCTGGCTGTTTGGAATATGCCAACATTTTAACTGACTTTCTACTCTTTTACCCAATACTGAAATACACTATCTGGAAAATTACAATCAAGACTCATCCTATAATATCAATTTAAATTCAGTGACAAATTCTGAGATCAATGTGATGTGTATTTATACAAATTTGCATGGGCAGTATATGATGGTTGGAGATTAAAACCTTGTGGATGTTTTGCTTCATACTGTAATATCATTTATTTTTGTGGGTCTCAATTTTCATGGTTTTGTATATTTTGAAAAAAAAGGACATTTTCTGGGCACTTGAATTTGTGATTTTGCCTGTCAAAGTTTGCATATTTGTACGCATTTAGTTTCGTGGATTAACCGCTACAATACCTCAAATAAGGAATACAAAAGAACAAAACTATGATGATAACAAACAACGGCCTCTTCAATGGTTGAAACAATACTACCACCTGTATGAGCACAAATAAAACACCTGTCAAGATACATCACTTACACTCAACATCAAAGAGCCGATGCAGCCAACAACACTAAGCTAATTGGTTATTAAATTACATGTGTATGATCGCTTCCTTAAAACACTGGCCTTACTTTCTGAAGACCATGATGTTAACACAATGGCTGAAAAGTAGTAAAATTCAACTTAGATCCAGTCATTTTTGATAATGTCTTTATTCCACATGTGAACCGAACATGTGACCAATTGCCCCTTGTTCAATGCAGTTTGCAGTCAGTGTCAACATTTGATGTGTTCAGAGCCCATCAAAGTGCGAAGATGCAAACTTAATTGAAAAACAATGGAATCACTCCTTTGTTTAAGCCTGCCTTGTGTACGAACCAATTTTAACCACTAGATATTACTTAAACCCTCGTGAATCAAGCCAATTCATGCTGAATGGATAATTGCGGCTCACGACAAAATGTGTGCACAATTGGACCTAATTGTCTGTGGCTGTATGATTACTGGACTTGTTTAATTCAGCAATTTCAGGATTATTTACCCAACAAACATTTGTGTGTACCAACCGACGTGGTTGACGCAATGTTGATTCAGTGGTTTTGTAAAATCAGTGAAGCATGTGATTCAGTAATCTGCGGTAATTAATGAACATAAATGTTTCATTAGTAATTGTGCTTCAAGCAATAGTTTTAGTATTTTACAGTCATGTTGTTCATTGAGATTAAACATGCATGGATAAAATGAGACGTGCTTTCATGAGAATTTAAATTTTTCTACAACAGTTTCACTTGAATGAAGAATCGATTTGAATAAGTATTAGATCTAAGTTTCATTTATAGTATCATTTCTTATTCTTTTTTTTCATTTTCAGTAATATCAGTGTTTGAATACATGACGCTTTTTCTCGTTTCTCTCTATCCTTACTTATATCACAACATATTGATTTAAGGCAGTCAGTGGAAATTACAGCTACTGGATACTGTGTAGATACCCTTGCATTGAAACAATATATAAAATTCTTTAGGATTCTTTTTTTAAAGGGTTAAAAAAAAACACGTGTAAAAGCTAATATTTGTTACCAGATTACAGAAATGACACTGATTTATCAAATAGCTTTGTTGATCTCTAGGAATCAAATAGTAAAAAAAAAAAATAGAGGTGAGGTTGGGGGGTGGGGGGAGAGGCTTCTTTATCATAGGTGGCTAGTTTTTTGTTGGGTCTTTAAATTCATGGTTCAGGGCAACAACAAAATCCACGATAATTAGTAATACTATGGTATGTAAAATTGTGTTTTAATAGCAGTAATATAATACCTTGTATTACTGCATTGCTATATCTTTTCCTGGTGCTAGTACCTTGTCCAAGGACATTGTTCCCTCCAATTTGTTTTAAAAAACCATGATCTCAGTCTGATACCTTGGTCTTGGTCCACTTCTTACAATCAGAATATCATCCTTCTTTTCCTCCATGGGTCGCTTGGGCACTCAACACTTCATCATTTAAGTCATCTTTTGGCAATTCTACTGTCAGTTGTATCCTTTTTTGTGTTGTATTTGTTATTTTCTCCCCAGTCCTTGCTTATTTTCATGTATCTGTGTCCCTTTTTGTTTGATTTTGAGTACTGTGCTAGTGAAGCGATGCTTCTGGTGTTTCATCCATCTAGTAGTAAACAGTGTCATGGAGTAATTTTTACTCAATTGTTGTTCTGATTTCTTTGTTTTATTTCTTATATTCCTTTCAACCTTCAATAATGCCTAAATTTGTTGGTAAAAGTCAGCATGAAAAGGCAGCATGGGACACACACAACACCTGTTTAGCATGTATGGCTTGTGTACACACGGATGGCTGTCCCATTTGTTGCTTGTGGCCAGACAAGGTTGGGAACTTGACAGAAAGTTGTCAGGTGTATAGGGCCAGGAAGAAAGGTCCTGCTTCCTCCTCTTCATCTTTTGAGGACCCATTCATTCCCAAGAGGGGGCTATGGCATTTCATGGTGTATGGAAGTCACCAGCCTCAATCAGGGGGATGTCTGAGGAAAGAATCCTCTGCACTTCCCGGCATAAGGAAGTTGCCAGCCCCCAATAGCGAACTCTGCCTTCCTGATGCAAGGGAAGTGTGGTTGTCATCTTGCTTAAGTAAACCGAATTAAATCAAGGAGATCATCAGAGTCAATGTCACCAAACAGATACTCTGCAATAATGTCTACATCATCTCACCAGTCACTGGGTAATGCATCAGGTGACAGTCTTCAGCGGTCTGTCACTTGGTGCTAGCACCGTGTCACTGTCCACTGGGTAATGCGTCACATGAGTGACAGTCTTCAGTGGTCTGTCACTTGGTGCTAGCACCGTGTCACTGTCCACTGGGTAATGCGTCACATGAGTGACAGTCTTCAGCGGTCTGTCACTTGGTGCCAGCACCGTGTCACTGTGCACTGGGTAATGCGTCACATGAGTGACAGTCTTAAGAGGCTTGTCACTGGGCACCAGAAAATTGTCAAGTGACAGTCATAGAGTGTTTGTCACAGGGCACCAGGTCACTGGGCACCAGAAAATTGTCAAGTGACAGTCATAGAGTGTTTGTCACAGGGCACCAGGTCACTGGGCACCAGAAAATTGTCAAGTGACAGTCATAGAGTGTTTGTCACAGGGCACCAGAAAATTGTCAAGTGACAGTCATAGAGTGTTTGTCACAGGGCACCAGAAAATTGTCAAGTGACAGTCATAGAGTGTTTGTCACAGGGCACCAGGTCACTGGGGTAAGTTTCAAGTGACATTCACTGAGTGTCTGTCACTGGGCAGGAAGCACCTGGAATCAGGCACCGATCACCAGGCACCAGGTGCCTATCACTTGGAAGTGTGCCAATCTTCCATTTTCAGTCTCAGGTTACCAATCATGAAGCATTGGTTGCCGAACACCAAGTGCGATTTGCTGGGCAATGAGCACCAAGCTAAGCCAGGTGCTGAACACAGGTCTTTGAACTTTATTCTTGGTTTTGACCACCAGTATAGTGGACAAATCGGTTTGATAACTACTCTTTCTTTATGTTTCCATTCAATCCCTATGGGGAATGGACTTCAAGTTTTGAAGACCAGTGATGGGGAAGGGATAAGGTCAATATCCAGGGCTTAGGAAAACCTATTGTCTTGGCCAGGTAAAAATTGGCTGGTCCAAGTAAAACTGCTTACTCATCCCTGGGCCGAGTAGATGCAGATTTGCACCTTGAGAATAAATCGGTCAGCGTTTCTTACCCTTATCAAGTGCCAAAGTCAACATCACGTAACATCAAGCATGCATCAGTTTTCGATTACTTTTGTCTGTTTTGTCAACTTGTCAGTCTAGAACATGCCACAAAGGTAGCTGACTTTGATTTGTATACACAGATACCCTGATACAAGCTCGATATTACAATGGGTAAAAATCATGAAAATATATTGCAGTTTCCCAACTACCCCTTGATTTTTAATGGTATTAACCTATACAGCAACACTTTTCAGTAATCTAGGCATCATTTTGATGTGGATACATTTTCCCTTTCAATGAGCTATTACATATCTTTATGGGTTAGACCTCTGAGAAGACAGTGTTATACCTGCTTCAGGACACCAGTATTTTCAAATTTTATTGATACATTGTCATGCCATAGTGAAGATGTCAGCAGTTATTTCTATAAGTATGTAATTATTTTTCATAAGAAAATGTTGCTAACTTGCATTAAAATTAACTATTTTTAGTGTCTCCGCCGATTCCAACCAAACAAGATATAGATAAGGGTATATGTGATCCCTGTTTAATTGGGGTCATGATGTAGAAATGTTTCAATTCTTCTGGCCAATCAGGAATCTACCCTGTTTTATGTGCCCTTGAGCAGTCTTCAATGGTTTACTTAGTATGAAAGTTAGATGAAATTTCAGAAATTGTTGAAATTCTTCTTTCAGATGCGAGTTATTGACATTTTTCTTGTGAAAAGTAATTATATATATAAATATATGCTGGCATCTTTACTTTGGCATGAAAATATATTAATAAAGCTGCACAGTAAAAAAAATACTGATGACCTGGATCAAGCATAACAATGACCAGACCCCAAAAAAATATAAAAATATTTACATTCTCTATCTTATAAATTCTCACATGTCTGACTGATAAAGATGTGTATTAGCTTCTTCCACTTTAAAATGACACCTAGATTACTGAAAGGTGTCACTGTAAATACGAATACCATGAAGAAATTGAGGGATAGGTGTGCAACTGTAATTTCTCCAGTTACAAACCTTGTCTCGTATTATATATTTAATTAAGGGGCCATGTATTTGAAGGGTTTCAAACCCACATTCTTCACTTCAAACCTACATTTTTCGTGATTTTGACCCACTTTAGTATCAAGCTAGCATTATGTACCTGTGGTTTTATAGTAAGATTGTACGTAATGTAGTAGAGAAGTATACTGTGCTTAGTATCAAGCTAGCATTATGTACCTGTGGTTTTATAGTAAGATTGTACGTAATGTAGTAGAGAAGTATACTGTGCTTAGTATCAAGCTAGCATTATGTACCTGTGGTTTTATAGTAAGATTGTACGTAATGTAGTAGAGAAGTATACTGTGCTTAGTATCAAGCTAGCATTATGTACCTGTGGTTTTATAGTAAGATTGTACGTAATGTAGTAGAGAAGTATACTGTGCTTAGTAAAATGAGGACAAGGATGAGTGCTTAGAAACAAATTTCCTGAGCCCTGATACCCATAAATTCTCGATTTTCCCATTCAACCCCTATGGAGCATGGGGAGTCTTACCAACTGGTGGTAAGTTGGCCATGTCTCCTTTCTGACCATGACTTCATGGATAACTTTGCTGTGGCTAAATGGATCATTGGACTGGGCACACCCTAGATCTTCCCCTCCTCCAGACTCAGTATTGAGATGGACCATCACTCACCACCTCGGGTGTCGAGAGGAAATTACCAATCTCTTTCTTAGGGAGAGAGGCTCAACAGGCTAATCCCATCCCCATCCCCACCCCCACCCGCACCCCCATGAGTGGAGATGGAACAATGAACCTTGGTCAGAAAATCCTCTTGTCCCATGAGGAAGATAAGACAAAATAGTCCTGCCTTGATCCAAGAGCAAAGACCGGCTGATGAACTATTAATTTTTGTGGACACTGACAAGTTGCTAGAAGATCCCATTGCACTTGGTCCTTCTCATCTGTTGGGTTTACCTTCTTCATGCCACCCAATAGGCCAGGTGATGTAGGAGAAAGAGGTGTGGACATTTGATATGGCAGTAAATTAGTTTTACCTTAAAATTACCCCAGATCTGTGTCTGAAACCTTCAGGATCATTGGAGGCTAGGATCCTCTCCAGTTTGGAGAGACTCTCTGGTGTACAGCCTAAGTTGGACCTGCTGTTGCTTCCTCACTCAGCGATGGTGAGGGAGCTGACCCAGAAATTGTCTAAAGGTCAAGAGGGGGCTAGACAGCAGATGTGGTGGTCTGTCACCTCTAAATATGCTTTGGCCCCTGGTCTGAACCAATAGCAACAGGGTCCATTCACACATTTGGCCCCTTAAGCCCCCACCTTGGACTTGGGTGCCTCCCAGGTGGGGATTTCAGCAGGGATCTGGGCCTGTCTTCCTGTCAAGACTCTTGAGGTTTTGGAACTAAGTTGCAGACACTAGTTACCATAGCCAAACATGCCAGTTTTTTTTTTTATACTGCCTTCAGTCTGTTAAAGGAGGAATCATTATCTCCTGTGGTATTGCAGAGACTGTTAGATACTGTTGCCAAGACATTGAGACACGTATTCTCAATGTACATGGCACCCTCTGCAGAGCTCCTTCACATCCATAGGGATACTGCCTTGGAGACATCAAAGGTCCTACTGGAACACAGCAAAAGCCTTTTGTGGGCCACCCCTCTTGATACCAAGATGTTACTTGGAGGGTTAATCCCTACAGTGGCCTCACAAGATTTGAGGGACCAGCAACACCAGTCAGTGGCCATGGTACTGTGCCCAGCTAAACTGGCAAAGAAATACCCCATCCCAAAGGTCCATCCTCCCCCTCTGAAGCATTTTAAACAGGGCAACCATCGGAACCAAAATCAGTCTCAGTTTAAAACTTCTTTCCGGCTGGGTGAGGAAGTCAATGGACTGCACCCTCTTCTCTAAGGAGGGAAAGAATTGTCCTTGGAGAGTCACATCCTCGCCTGCCAAGTTCCCCAACATCTGGAAAGCTCCTCTAGAGCCAGGAGTAGTCATGCTAGTTCTGTGATCTCAGGAAGAGTCTTCCCTTCACATCGACAATCTAGAAACCAGGACAGTTTTTCTAGCACTTCAAGGGTGCATCAACTGCATAAGACAATGCTGCATCATGGTTGCTACAGACAATACATCAGTCGTAGTGTACCTCAGACATCAAGGGAGCACTTACATGCTCTGCTTTGAAATCTGGAACCTCCTTCATTGGACAACGTCAGAGGAGATGACTCAAAGTCCACCACAATCTGGGCAAGAGGAATATTCTTGGGGAAAGTTTGTCTAGACAGGGATGAGCAGTCCATTTTGAATGGTCTCATCGCCAGTCAGTAGCAGAGACACTTTTTCATCTTAAGTCTGAGGTGGGATCAACTGTACACCTATGCCTTCCCACCTTTCACTGTACACTGTACTGTACAACTGTACACCTATGCCTTCCCACCTTTCAGAATAATCTCTCAAGTTCTTCACAGAGTCAGAACTTCCAAGTCATGGTTCATCCTGATAGCTCCCCTGTTGCTCCAGCAACTGTAGTTCAATGATTTCCTCAACCAGTTGGTCAACAAACCCCAGGTAATTACCACTGAGGAGGGATCATCTGTTGCAGCACAGAGGGTCCATCATGTGCAACACTCCTCAAATTCTCCACCTTCATGACTGGCTCATATCAAACGATCTATCCATTAAGACCAGTTTTTGAGCAAGGTTGCCAATTGCATCACTCAGGTTAGAAGGCAATCAACTTCCAAGGTTTATGATGTCAAGTGGAGATTTTTCTGTAATTGGTCCAGTAGGAAATGCATTGATCCTATATGCCCCCCTTTAACTGCAGTTGCAGGTTTTCTTCTTTTTCTCTCTGTTAAAAAAGATGCTAGTAACGACCATTAAAGGGCTATATCAGCCCTCTATGAATACTCTTACGTTTTCTATCGGCTCTGCTGTAGGATCGGACTCACAGCTTTCATAGCTGATCAGGTACTTTGAGCTGCAGAGATCAGTCTTGTACTAATTAATGCAGCAGTGGAACCTCTTGTGTGTTCTTTGGTCATTATCTAAACCCCTTGCATCCACAAGGAGAAAGAGTGAAATTCGTGCTTTGTCAGTGGAAAAGGGTTGTTTATGTTTCAATGGTAACTATGACTTGGTCTCTCTTCTTTGCCAACCAGGGTTTCTGGCCAAGAATCAGCTACCTTTGGTAGCTCCAGTTCCTATTGAAATTCCCAGTCTCAGTTGTATCTCTGCTGGATATGACCAAGATAGACTTGTTTGCCCAGTTAGATATTTATGGTTCTATCTGTATAAATCAAAAGGGAAAAATAGGGTTGTTACCTTATTTTTCTCCCTCTGAAAGTTACTTCTGATATTTTAGCAACCCCCATCACAAGGTGGATTATTAAGACAAGTAAAAGAGCTTGTCAGTCTCTAATGAGAGAGATCTCACTTTCATGAGAATCAAAACCAATGAAGTCCGGGCTGTTGCTGCATCTTGGGCCTTTATGAATCATTCCTCTTTGGATGATGTCATGAAAGCCACCTTCTGGCTTTCTTGCTCCATTTTCTTGTCATTCTACCTTTGATAAGTGGCGCACCAGAGTGAGGTTATTTATGCTTTGAGTCCAGTTGTATCAGCCCAACAAGTTGTTGAGCCATCCTCCAGTCTGCAGTAGAACATCCAACTGGCAACAATAGTAAGTTCACTTGCACAATTCCCACCTTCTTCTCTACCTTGATGTCCTTTCTGTCTTAGTCCAAGTCAAAGAAGGATGATATTCCAATTGTAGAAAGTGGACTCGGGTATCAGACTGGGATAATGTTATTTTTTATTGTAGACCTCCAATTACTAAATGGAGGAGGGAATAATGTCCTTGGACTGGGCACTAGCACCAGGAAAAGATATAGCAATGCAGTAATAAGCATGTAAGTATTACATAATTAAAATTAGGTTTACCCCCCCCCCCCCCCCCCCCCCCCCCCCCCCCCCCCCGGAAACCCCAACATTTTCTAATATGCTTTCATTTTCTTGTAGACTGAAGTAAATCAGAGAAAACTTGGCTGGCAAGTTACGTCTGTTTTCATTCATTATTATACACATAAAAAGGGATTACTTTGTAGTATGACTTAATGGATAGCCTAAAATTATATTATAGATTTGGTTTCATAAGCTTGGATTTTTCGTTTGTTTGTTTGTTTGCAGACACGGAACAAAATATTTTTGTATGCTCTTGAAAAGCAAATTTTTTTTATTTTTTGCAGTCCAAAAAAAACAGAAAGTACAGTAACTGAGTTAATGAAAGCTGAGCAATAAATGTTATATTTAAGTTTAATTGCATTATGCCAAAAGTTACCTCTAACAACCTGTCTTTCAGCTTGGGGTTAAACTGTGCTCTCGGAGCAGCAGAAATGAGACCCTTCCTTGAAGCTGTCAGCAAAAATACCAAGGCTTTTGTTCTTTGTTATCCCAATGCAGGTAATTCCTACATCCAGATTTAATTTCCCAAACTTGTGCAATAGAAGTTTTCTTGTATGGATCTATGAGCATAGAGCAACTAATTTATTACATGAATGATGAGTCTTATTATCTGCATTTGTTCCTAATGAAAATGTTGGATTTGTGCAATGGCTTTGATGTCTTGTCCATCAATATTTTATTTGTCCATACAATTGGATATAAACAGATATAACTTTATAATAAACTTTCCCATACAGTTGTCAGTCAATAAAAAGTTATTATTTTCATTCCAACTACAGAGACCACATGCTGGCATTAAAAGGTGAAAAAACTAAATTTCAGTAACATTGAATACTTTCGATCATTGATGTATACATGGAAGGATAAGATAACATTGTAAAATTGGATATCCATAGATATGATATGTAATTGAGTTTGGGATGTATCTGGTTGATGTTGCTTAGGTACACCTTTTAGATTTCTTTGGATATCAATTACATTATAGTCATGTCTCCTAGTAGGATATTCTTTCCTTACGGATTTAATCTATAGGCTAATAACAGTTGGATATGGGTAGGAAGATGCATTCATGTTTTTTTATGGGTGGGTGATTGTTTATTTGTGTAATTCTGTATTAAAATTTGTTCATTGGTTGTTTTATTAAAAAATGCATTTTAAGCTGAGATGAAGCATCAGAATATTTTTGTCCTCCAAAACTTTCCCGGTTGTTTATGTCAAGTTTGGGTTTTGTATTCTTGAAACTTATTGAGCACAATGCTTGAAAACCAGTACTTAGATCTGATATTTTGCATATGAGGAGTGTAGTCAAAGATAAGAAGATCCTGAAAATCTCATGGTTCAGATTTGATCCTAATGAAAGTTACAGAATATCAAAATTTCCCAACTTCAAGCTTGCACTGGAGTTTCTTGCTCAGAAAGTTTGAAAAATATGAGATGAGGACTGTTTGGTTGTACCATCAGTGTTTGTATGAATATAATGAACCTAACTGCACTGCATACCATCAGTGTTTTTATAAATATAATGAACCTAACTGCACTGCATACCATCAGTGTTTATATATATATATATATATATATATATATATATATATATATATATATATATATATATATATATATATATATATATATATATAAAATGAACTTAACCGCACTGTGTATGATCAGTGTTTTTATAAATATAATGAACCTAACTGCACTGTGTACCATCAGTGTTTTTATATATATAATGAACCTAACTGCACTGCATAGTCATATATCAGCTGTCACATCATGCACCAGCAGATTCAGGTCTATGCTAATTCCTTGCAGTCATATGTACAGTGAACAGAGCAGACCCTGATCTACCAGCACCTTATGTTATGGGAGATCCAGGTATACACTGTTTGTTGTTGGTGCCTGTTATGCATAGATAAATATGGTAGAAGGGAAATGTGTCTTTTTCTTTGGTCTGTTACAGGTTTACCCAATACATTTGGTGACTATGATGAAACTCCAGAAATGATGGCAGCTGAGATAGAGGTATTCAGTTCAAAATAAATATTTTTTCCTGTTGAATTTAAACAAAGAACTTAAATTAGATACGGAAATATTGCTGGAGTATTGGCTTGAGTTAGTCTAGGAGGTGGAGGAAAGCTGAGAACCTGGAGAAAATAACTAACCAAAAATGTCTGATCCCATAGACTTACATATGCTGGAACTGGGGAATCTAACCCAAGATTGAAGAGGTGCAAAGTGACTGTGTTACATATGTCCGATCTAGACCTCTTTTTTATCCCCTGACCAAGGTGTGGATGAATATAGCTAAATTGATAT
Source organism: Margaritifera margaritifera (assembly GCA_029931535.1). Lineage (NCBI taxonomy): Eukaryota > Metazoa > Mollusca > Bivalvia > Unionida > Margaritiferidae > Margaritifera > Margaritifera margaritifera. Next base: position 2,933,930 of record JAQPZY010001454.1, read on the forward strand.
CCATTCTGTCCATCCTTCCATCCATCCATCCATAGATGAGTTGGTTTCAGCAACATAACTTTAATTTGCTGTGGACTTTTTTTCTTAAACCTCATATGTGCCTTGGGTAAAGGTATGAGCCTATTGATTTGGGATCTGCTAGGTCCAAGGTCAGGGTCACTGGAGCTGAAAATGTTACTTTCCTTTCTGAAGATTCTATTATGTTTTGACTTTTGACACTTCAGGAAGCATCTACCAATGGTTTTTGCCACAGTTGTCTCAGAAGCACACTATTTATGATCGATTGACTCAAACAATAATAGAAAACACCAAAAACTTTGCCCTTTAATATGATGGGTTTTCCACAAAATTGTATGTCATCTTTTTCAATATATGCCATAAATTCATGTGTATCATCTTCTGTGAATTAATTAATAGCTCACCTTGCCATAGGACCATCTGAGTTTTTGACATGGTCTTTCTTTTGTGTGCATCATCATTCATGTGGCATGTGGAGTGCATTGTGTGTTGCCCATTGTCAGTCAACATTTGCCACTTTTAAATTTTCAAAACCATTGGACCAATTTCAGCCAAATTTTGCACAAAGCACCATGGCATGAAGGCTTTTCTAGTTTGTACAAATGATGCTGATTCACAATCTGACATGGCCACCATTAATGCAAATAGGCAAAACTTTTAAAGACTTATTCTCAAATGCTGCTCAACATATGTTACCAGCTTTGACAGAAAGCATCCTGCCATAAAGGCCTTTCAGATTGCACAAAATGATGATCTTCCTCCGTCCTTTAGTCAAACCTGTCTTTACAGTTACCTTTATATAGCAGTCACCTGATCTCAATGACCATTGTAATTTCCCACTTTCAAATATCCTATATAAAAGTCATGTATCTAATGGTCACTTGCTTGCTGCAGTCAGTGGCCATGTGTTTCCTAACTAAATAATGGTTTCTCACTGCTGAACAACACATGTATGTATTTTATGATTTAGTTAAACAGCGCACAAAACTAAATCTGTTGATAACATAATAATAATAATAATAATAATGGTATTGCATGATATTTATTAGAAACGAAGTTTGAAAGGTAAACCTGCATACAGAGGTCACCAGTGTACAAAGGCCAGTTTGGCCTTTTCCCATGGGTGGCTGCAATTGACAGGGATGACCGTATATGGCTGATATTACTAACGAGAGAAACCTAGAAATGTTGTCTCAAGAACTGTCCAAAAGAATTAGGCCAAATCTAAAAACATCCTGGCATAAAAACCTTTCAGATCTTTACAGATGATGTCCATCCACCATGCAATATGGCTGTCATTTCTGAAAATAAAAACCCTTTCAGTGCTATTTGTTAAAAAACATTGCACAACATGATTTTACCAAATTTGACAGCATACTTGCATGAAAGCTTTATAAGTTTGTTCAAAAGATGCAGATCTGCCATCCAATATGGCCAACATTACTAACAATATAACAACCTTTAAATTACTTTTATCTCAAAAACTTCTGAACAGAAATTTACCAAATTCGATGGAAAGCACACTGGCCTTAAGGCCTCTTTGTTTTGTGCAGTTACTTCTGATACACCAGCCAGTACCAAAATTATTAAAACATTTAAATGACTTCCTAAAAACTGATTAACAGATTTTGAACAAGTTTGACAGAAAACATCCTGATTTTATCGTCTTTAAATGTTAATTGAAACTTTTTTTGTAACTGATCAACAAAATTTGAAGAAATTTGGACAGAAACCATGTCACTAACCCAGACTTCTTGGCAAACTGCTCTTTGGCCAAGGTTGATCTTTGCCAAGTGAGCATGGTCAAGCTTATTTGGGCATCTTTTCATGGATATAAAAATTTTCATGAATTTTTCTTGTTTTTTTTTCGAATTATTTGTATCAGTACTTAAATTTGTGGATATGCCTCTGATGGTTAAAGAGGTCAGAGCATCTTCACAGATGGATCATTGTTCAGTAAGTGTCTTCACAGATGGATCATTTTTCACTTAGTGTCTTCACAGATGGATCATTTTTCACTTAGTGTCTTCACAGATGGATCATTTTTCACTAAGTGTCTTCACAGATGGATCATTGTTCTTTGATTGTTTAACTTCATAGTTTGCAGCAACCATGAAATGCAGAATAATAGGAACCCCATTATTCAGGTCAGTTGGCAGTATATCAACATTTATTCATTTTGATGTAATTGTTTTAGTAGCTGAATTGAAATATCAGATAAGAAATCTTTCCTTTACAGTCTAACAGCTAAATTATGATGACCTTTATACAAATGCTTTAAATTGTATTCATTCTTAAACAGGGCTTTGCTAAGAATGGATTACTAAACATTGTTGGTGGATGCTGTGGTACAAATCCAGCTCATATCAAGTAAGTACCTTGTAAAAGTTGTACTGATCAGATAGCATACTTTCTTTTTATCTTTTGTCCAGTAGTTGAGAAACGAGGTTTTGAAGTAAAATACATTTTTTGATAATACTACCAGATCATAACACTTTAGGAGTCCTTCCATTTCCTAACAAATCCAGCCATCACAAGCAGAAGAAAAAGATGTTACCAACATCTTTTGACTTGATGTAGCTTTAATGATGTTAAAATGTTGTCTGCTTACCAAGGCATAAGTCAATTGAGAGTTATCGCCAGTTGAATATAGGGTTTTGTGCTAAATCCAGTCATTCAGCACTTACTACTGCGCAGAAGTGCATGCTCTACCAGAGATGTTACTGTAGGTAGGACTTGGGAGGATGTGCCAGTATTGTGATCAGGTAAGTGTTATCAAAGAAACATATTTAACTTCAAAAAATGGTTTCATTTTCAAATACATCACCCAGTTATAATACTGAAGTACCACAAATTTTCGTGGGTATACATTTTCATTGGTATCCCGAACCACGAAAAATTAGTCACATATGATAAAGTAACACTCCCACCCCCCATTGTGTTACTGTGTTTCATTCCTAGAGATCAACACATTTTTTTTATAAATCAAAATAATTTTTGTAATCTGGTAATAAAATATTAGCTTTTAAATGTGTTTGTTTGATTTTAATCCTTTAAAAAAGAATTATAATACATTTTATATTGTTTCAATGCGCACATATCTATACGGTATATGGTAGCTGTAATTTCCACTCATTGCCTTAAATTGATATGTTGTGACATAAGTAAAGATAGAGAGGAACAAGAAAAAGCACAAAGTATTCAAACACTAGTATTACCAAAAATGACAAAAAAGAATAATAAATTATACTAGTATATGAAAATTAGATTTAATACTTATTCAAATTGATTCTTCATTCAAGTGAAACTATTGTCAAAAATTTAAATCCTCCTTAAAGTACATTTCATTTTATCCATGCATGCTTAATCCCAATGAACAACATGACTGTAAAATACTAGAACTATTGCTTGAAGCACAATTCCTAATGAAACACAAGGTATATACACTAATTACTGCAGAGTATTGAAGCTCACACTTCACTGTTTTTGGACAAAACCACTGAATCAACATCATGTCAATCAATTCTGCTTGTACATGCAAATATTTGTCAGGTAAATAATCCTGAAATTGTTGAATTAAGCAAGTCCAGCATTCTGAAAGTCACGAATAATTAGGTCTGATCTTTCACACATTTTCACGTGAGCCGTAATTAACCATTCAGCATGAATCAGCTTGATTGATGAAGTTTTAAGAAAAGTTAGTGGTTGAAATTGGTTCGTACATGAGGCAGGCTCAAACAAAGGAGTGATTCCATTGTTTTTCAATTTAGTTAGCATTCTCGCACTTTGATGGGCCCTAAACACATCAGATGTTGACTATGCTTGATAATTGCATTGAGCAAGGGGCAGCTCGTCACATGATTGGTTCACAAGTGGAATGATGACATTATCCAAACTGACAGGGATCTAAGTTGAATTTTTACCACTCTTAAACCACTGTGTTAACACCATGATCGTCAGAAACTAATTGATGGGGCAACTTGATAGACAGTGTTGTAAGGAAGAGATCATACACATGTACTTTAATAATCGATTACTTTAGTGTTGATGGCTTGATCGGCTCACTTTTATATTGTGTATAAGTGGTTGATCTTGACAGGTGTTTGATTTGTGCTGATACAGGTGTTAGTATTGTTTTTACCATTGAAGCGACCGCTGTTTGTTGTGATCGTGGTTTTGTTCTTTTGTATTCTTTATTTGGAGTATTGGTAGAGGTTAATCCTCAAAATTAAATACCTACAAATATGCAAACTTTGACAGGCAAAACCATGAATTTAAGTACCCCCCAAAATGTCTCCTTTTTTTACAAAAATGAGAAAATTGAGACTCACGAAAATAAATTATACACAGTACATTAGAAGAATAGATAAGAGTTGGAGCGAGTGAATGGACCAAACTGTGCTCAGTTCTTGGAAGGCGGGCAACAGATAGGCACACCAGCCAGTCATACTTGTGTCAGTGCAAATCGTGATTTCCAGCAGTTAATCCTGAAGTAGAGTGCGGGATGTAAGCCAAAAAAGGTGCTTCCATCTGTTGAGAGTCCCAAACTTTGATTATTAGGTCTAGTTGGCAAAGTTTCAGCCACCACTGAGATAGAAGGATCATCTGCAGAAGTCTATTGAGCAAGCAGCCTAAAATGAGGAGATCGATGGCTGCATTGAGAAGACCCAAAAGGTCAAGAAATTCCCATGCTGAAATTTTATGCATTGAGCAGATGGAAGACACCACAGAGACAATATTTAAGGCCCATTCCTAAGGGAGGCAAACCCTGTTTAAAGAGGTTTTGAACTCCATGCTTAGATGAATGAAATGATTATATGGGATAAGATTGGATTCGTCCTTGTTGATAAGGAATCCAAGGCAAATTGATGCATGGTATCCCTGAAAGTGAACTTAAGGAATTTCTGAGAAGACCTGTAAATGAGAATATGAAGGTAGAAATTTTGGATCTCTCAGCTGACCACAAAGTCTCCTTGGATGAGATTGAGGATCAACCTTGAAGTTTCCATCCTGAACTTGAGTGCCCATATGTGTTTTATTGAAAGACCCTAGATTGATGACCGGTCTGAGATTTCCATTGTCCTTGAAGACTAAGAAAAGTCTGGAGTACAATCTAACAAATTCTACAAACCTTTTCTAGAGCAGCGAGTCTATTTCCTGCTGAAAGATGTCTGCCTTGGATGGGTCTTTGGTGTCAGCTATGGCAAAGGGAACACTTGATAATGGAGGAGGGTTGAGGAATGTGATATGGGGGCTCTCCAAGATGATTTGTAAGACCCCTGGGTCCTTACGGTAGAGGCTTTCTCACTTCATGGTGAAATGCTGAAATTTCCCCCCCCCACACACACACACATACACTTGGATGTTGGAAAAGGGTGATATATTGGGCCAAAGTTGGGCCATCTTTCCCTGCTGTAATAGGATTGAAGCCATGTGGGATTGGATCTAGTGAAAACACTAAACACAATTACGTGAATGAGGTGTTTATTTATGATGCATATGAATAATGATTGAATCTGACATCTTTCTCATGCACATAAAGTCCAACAGTGGATATAACAAAATGATGTGCACAAAGTTCAACAATGGATATAAAACAATAATATTGTTCCTAAATGAAAGCAATCAAAACATGGAATTTCAACAAATAAACACAAGTGATTCCATATATGAACAGATATAATCAACATATGGAACTGTCACCAGATATGATTAATATATGGAATTATACACAAGTATGGTTGATAAATCAATCTATCTAGACGATATGATCAATGTATGAAATTCATAAACAAGATGATTGATATATGGTTCATCAAGAAGTGTGATGGTTGTATAATTGATTTTCATTCATATAGTGACATTAAATAAAATTTTCACACAAATAGTTATATTAGATAAACACACAAATAGTGATGTTAAATTAGATTTGATTCAAAAGTGGAAAGTATGATGTTGTTTATCTTGTGGCATCCACTCAACGATCACGAGAAATTTCTGATTCCACAGCTCCCGTCCAATGGTGAAGGAACAACCTCATCTGGTCCACTCCTCCCAGCCTGCAGAAGGATCCCTAAAGAGCCTCCTTATATCACAGACCTGCTGGTCCATAACCTTTGGCCCCACACACTGAGTAGACCAGACCCATCCTTCAAACTAACGTCACCATTGACGGCAGTATCCAGGTTGCACAAACCCCCCAAGTTCAATTACTCTTTCTGAAGAGCTAAAAATACACTGACTGAGCCATGTAATACATGAATTAAGTACGAATACAATGACACCTGCATCCTGTTGTCACTTGCTCTGGGAAAATGGAATCTAGCCAAAGAGTAAAGTTTGAAAAAAGCTTTCCCCATCGGGTATCCCTTAGATGGATCCTTCCTATTTCTCTGGTCACATTCGGGAAAAGGCAGGGCTCTGGGTCACTGGGTCTGTGCAAGGCTTTGTAACGTGTTTCCTCTATGTGACCATGGAACAGGAGATAGGAAGACAAATGCTGGCATCAAAGGGCTGCCTTGTGGTGACCTTTGAGCAGCATAGATGTGAATAGGAAGGTGTCTGTCTCTGCAAGCTGGAGATTGACAGAAACAGCTTTTGCACTGAAAAGCGAGTGTTGAGCTGCTCGTTTGGTACACAAGCCATGTGCGAGACTAACTTTCAGGCACGTCTGTTGGAGGAGGTCTTAATGGTGGAATCTTGGCGATGCTTAGCTTGTTGAAGGATTGCCATGAAGATCATATCAAGCATAGAACCTTTAGCTATGATGTTGTGAACTAGTTGTTGCATGTCTTTGGAGGGTACCCATGCATGCATATGGAAGATGGCTTTGACATGCCCAGACCTGCAATGTCTCTGTTGATAGCTAGGACTTTGGTATAGAAAACTGGCAGGTCAGTTTTGTAAAAGGCCAGGGTGAAGTTGGATGGGACTTACCATTGTGAGAAGAAGGCCAGTTGTCACTAGAGTCTTGTTGTTGCCTCTTGAAGCAGTGCAAGATGTCAGCAATTTGACCAGACTGCTGTAACCAAAGGAAAACTGGTCTTTTTTGGTTACAATGTTGACAGATGCAGGAATTCTATTGGAGGCCATCAGTGGAACATGAGGAGGAGGAGGACATAACTCTGAGGGCAGTAATCGGAAGACTTCTTTTATGGAGGCAGAGAAGGCTGAATCTTCCCTGGACATTGTTGGATAGAGAAGAAGGGGCTTGCGATCATGTGTTCTTAATGTCAAAGTTGTGGGGTAAAAGAGAAGCCTCCTGTGATGATAGCAAGATTGACCAGTAGAAGCAGGTTATTGAAGATGATACACGAAGCTGGGAATCTGACCATGTTTTAAAACTGTAATCTCTAAGCATTATCTCTAAGCATCATCAATGGTAGTACTGTGTATCTAGGAAAGGGAAATTGTCACAACTGGTACTGCATGTGAGCTGTGATGAAGTCAGAACAGGTCTTGAACTATATGTGTTGAGAAGGTGGATCACTGTACCTAGAGATGGTTACACTGGGTTTACGTCTTGAGGATGCCAGAACTGGAGTGGACAAGGCACAAAACTGTCTTAAATCAAGTCGAATACTTGCTGTCAAGAAATAGATCATGATAATCTGTGCTGGGGTGTATGTGCAATATTGGGATCTCGAGGGCTTGTCCACATGTCCAGGAGTCTGTCCAGTGATGGTTTGACCGGAAGAGAGTGGTGGTAATGTGAGCAAAGTCGATTCTGGAGATGTGTCAGTGTCTGAGGTGCAAAGAGTTCTGGACCATCTTCTTCATATGTGACTTCTCAGCCTCGAGTCAATGCAACATCAGAATGGTTGCTATTGAGGGAGGTTTCAGTGGCAAGGCTTATCACATCTACATCCTTGTTGGACCATTTTCTTGCTCACTCACTGGCCGGGGACAATTATTTCACCCAAACCATCACCCATCTGTCCTCTGACCAAAGTGCACAGATTTCACAGATATCTGACTGGCATCCCGTTAAGTGTTACACTAAGCTTGCAGTGAAGTGGCTGCTAAGAAATAAAATAAATGCTATAATGAATTAAAGAAATGATCTTAATTCTGAGAATAAATTATTATTTACTTGAAATAAGATGCAAGAAGGTCAAAGTCTTGAGACATGGAGTGTAAGTACTGATGACCATTAGAACAGAGAATTAAGATGGCCTTGAAATGAGCTTGCTGACAAGGCAAGAGTGGAAGTAGTAACTGATGAATGATGGGAAGTGGTGCCAATCTCTCTATCAAAGGGGGGACCACTCTTGCCTGACTTCCACCTCATTAAACAGCCAATATTTTAGCACTTTTAATGCTAAAGCAAGCATAAAGACATTCTTAATATCTTTTTTCTTTGCTTTGGAGGGCTGGATTTGCGAGTTATTGGAAGGTCTCCTAATGTATTATGATTGGGTATCATCAGTGTGTCTTCTTTAGCAAGTAGGTGGAAAACCTATTATCACCTTCTTCTCTGGAACAGCTGAGCCACTGTTGATTAAACTTGTTGGGAACAATTCTTAAGACATGCTGTAACAAAAAATGTTGGCTCATAAGAAATTCTGTGGCTTCCATATGAACCAGGTAGAAAACCTATTTTCAGCTTCTTCTTCATTCAGCTGTCTTCAATATGGCTCTACCAACTTGGTTAAGCTTGATAGGAATGTTCCTTAGGATATGTTGTGCCAGAATTGTGTTCAGGGTAGCTCCCCTAGCAATGATATGATTTCGGAGGAACTATGTGGAAAACCTGCAAATGATACTCATCTCCCATCAAGCTTGGGTATTGTTACTCAAATATTTTTAAAAATACTATCAAACAACTTTCTCTCCCAGACTGACTGACCATATCAGAGCAAATGTGATAGGTATAGTCCTAACATGAACACCTTTCACATTCATACAAAAGATGCCAATGCACCATCTAGTCCAGCTTAAGTTACATTTCAAGAACATGCAAAATACTTTCAAATCCTACCAAAAAGCTGGAAATTAATCCTTCCATGGGTGTCTTTTAACTCGAGGCACCTGTCATTACTACAACATTTGCCTTCTAGACTAGTGTATGCAGATGAACGTTATCAGACCCACTGCATCTCTGCAATAATAGATCCAACTAAATAGGATAGGAAATTTATATGCTCTAGAAAGAGTATGGAAACTATTAAATTACCTATCCCAAACTGAATTGTCTTTAAAAAAATTAAAGTTATGTGGCAAGTGAACTGTGCTTGTTCAGGTGATTCTAGGTAATAATTCACATATCTCTACAGAACTTTTTTAATCGCAGAATTTTAGTTCCATTATGAACAATTGTTTTCACATGTATTCCTTTAACTGTAAAATGTACACAGACTGTACATGCCAATTATTGCAAAAACATATATTCCCACCATTCTACAGGGCCATTAAGGAAGCAGTTCAGAGGTACAAGCCTAGAGTGCCTCCAACAGATGTACATGACAACTATATGAAACTGTCAGGTAACAGTTTTATACAGCTCTCAAGTTATTGGTAGATGTCAGATGGTTTTTTTTAACAGATTCATGTGTCAGATACAGTGCTTCATTGTGACTGGATGCTTGCTCTTTCACCAAAATCTTTTTTGGACAATAAAGTTTTTTTTTTGTCCCAACAGTTTTGTTCTTTGAATCCCCTCTTTATTTACATGTCTTTTTAGCCTCTAGTCACTTAACATACTCCTTGTACAAAAGATTTGATTATAGTGATATCTAGCCTGGGTCTCGGCAATAATTAAATTGTTTTGTTAATCAAACTACATTGGGTCCAACAGCTATATGTCTATTGCAATCAAAATATCTTGGAAACTCCTAATACAACGAGAATATAATGAATCTGATTTGTACAGCTTAAAAAGTTGTAATTACATTTTTTCATAAGTATCAAATCTATACTAGATACTCAGTTTCTAAAGATAATGTGGATATTTTGCATAATTAATTTAAATTTTAAATTGTTAATTTCAAAACCCTCCAAGGTTTTAAACTGTACAGACTTCTTTCCATATTCTATCATGAAAATGACAATCTAAAACTCAATCATTGATCTAACAAGAGAGTAGATGCACCCATTTTTTACAACCGATTTTGTTGTTTTTCATTTTTGAGGCATAGAGGTGAAATTTTACATAAAATGTAAGTATTCCATTCTTCATGAAATTTTAAAAATCTGTCATTACCAGTAGGTATTGATGTAATGTACTGTTTTTTCTTCTTCAGGTTTGGAACCCATGCATATAGGTCCCTTCACAAATTTTGTCAACATCGGGGAGCGATGCAATGTAGCTGGATCTAGAGTATTTGCAAAACTAATTACAAGTGGTAAATTTGAGGTATGTTATATCCAACTTTTTTTCATCTTCGCTTCTAGATATTGACTTGTCCAGCAGGTTCAGGGATGTAGACTAAGCCGTGTGCCTTCCCACATGTCATAAGCGTCGACTAATGGAGGCAGGAGATGTGGTAGATCACGGGTTAGCATGCTGGACTCACGACTGAAAGGGTGCAGGTTTGAATCCTACCATTGGATCAGCCTTGGTCAGGTACCATGGTGCATCCTTGGGCAAGGCACTTTACTCCAGTTGCCATGGCACTAAGTAACCTACTTATGTTGCTGTGCCATAAGACACCAAACCAAACTAAATATTTGTCTTATCTGCTTTCTGATAGCTAGAGTTGTGACATAGGCAAAATCAAAATCAGGATTTTATTAGGATTTTGTAAGAATTAAAATGCTCAGTTTTTCAAAAAAGTTGCACAACTGACAATACAGGCAAGACAGTGTTTTATTGAGAAGATAGGGGAATTTTAATTATCACTGTAACTTTTTTCTTACAAATATTGGTAAATAGATTAGTTACCCAGCATTGCAGTTGATGACATTTTGTGTGAGAGTCATACATTGTAGTCAGACAGTTATATTGCTAGCCACATGTGTAATCTTCTCACTTCTTGTTCTTCTGATTGCTCACAATTGAACTTGGACACCTATGTAGTTTTCATTAAATAGCATGTTAAAATTTATTTTGTGATAATCACCCTTATTCTTTTATCTCCACCTACATGTCAGTGTCAGGCCTAACCCACATGCTTTTTACAATATCCCCCTACATGTCAATGTCAGGCCTAACCTACATGCTTTTTGTAATATTCACCTACATGTCAGTGTCAGGCCTAATCTACATGCTTTTTACAGTATCCTCCTACATGTCAATGTCAGGCCTAACCCACATGCTTTTTACAATATCCCCCTACATGTAAATGTCAGGCCTAATATACATGCTTTTTACAGTATCCACCTATGGTACATGTCAATGTCGGGCCTAACCCACATGCTGTCTACAATATCCCCCTATATGTCAATGTCAGGCCTAACCCACATGCTGTCTACAATATCCCTCTGTATGTCAATGTCAGGCCTAACCCACATGCTGTTTACAATATCCACTGCTCAAGCTGAAAACACAGGAGTGTGGCTTTAACATATTACATCACTGCATGAGGCAACTCTGTGTTCATGTGACTACTATTTTATGCCAATAGTCGGTCAAATTTTCAGTAGGCATTCTATGAAACTGTTGAATTATCTTTGCCGGTTTCTACAAGAAAACCTTTGACTTAGAGAAAACCTTTGACTTAGAGTAGTTGTTATGATGATGAGTAGTAGAAGATAGGTCAGATGCTTTTTTATTAACTCAACCGGCCATAAGGTCAGATGAGTTTATGGTATGGTCCTGCATCCAATGTGTTGTCAGTTGTGCATTGTCTTTCAGCAGTTGCTATTTTCAACTTCTTAAAAAACCTAAGGACCAGATTCAACCAAACTTGGAAGAGAGTATCCTGGTATGAAGACTATTTATGTTTGAAAAAATGATGCCACCATCAAATATGGCCATCTTTACTAAAAACAGAAAAGCCTTTAAATGACTTCTAAAAAACCAATCAATAGAATTTTAAAAATTTGATTGAAAATATCCAGGCATCCTGGCCTTTCATGTTGATACAAATGATGCCAATCTGTCATCAAACAAGGACACAATTACTTTAAAAAGCCTTTAATGACTCTCAAAAACTACTCTTCAGATTTTTAACAAATTTGACAGGAAGCATCATGGCATGAAGGCCTTTCAGATTTGTACAAACACTTTTGATCTGTCATCAAATATGGCCACTATTACTAAAAATATATTAAAAATCTTTGTTTAAACAACTTATTCCCAACAAATGTAGAACAGAATTTAAGCCAATTTGACACAAAGCATCATGGCATGTCAGCCTTAACATTTTTAGCTATACTGGTCAGAGACCAGAAGAGCTTTAGGGATGGTCTGTTGTCCGCCTGTCTGTTAGAACAATTTTGTTATCGCCACTTCTTGTAAACTACTTGCAGGATTGCCATGAAACATTACACATACATTTATCCCAAGGTCTAGTTGGTCCTAAATGAAAATGATGATGCTCGGACATCCAGTATGGTCACCACAGTGGCCAACTTCTAAATCTTGTTATCGCTACATCTCCTGAACGGATGGTCATATCAACATGGGGTTTTCGCAGAAAGACTTCTTATGATTTCTAGTTGGTCTGAAATGAAAATGGTGCTGATCTGATGTCTAATATGGTCTCCACAGTGGCCATGTTGAAAATCTTGATATCGCTACTCCTCCTACATGGATGGTCATGTCAATATGGAATTTTCACTGAGAGACTTCTTATGATGTCTAGTTGGTCCTAAATAAAAATGGTGCTGATCTGATGGCCACCATGGCAGCCATCTTGGAAGGCAATTAAGTTTGTATCTTTGGTGCACTTATTTGCTAAAATTAGAGATTTTTTTCCAGGTTTGATCACTTATCTGACACCTTAATTGGGTTGACCGTGCCTCGTGTTTTCCATAAGGTTTATTTGTTCTACTCTGTACCAAATCTTTATATACAAATTTTAAATTCTTATTTGTTAAGAGTAAACTTATTTCTGAATTTACATTCGTACGAGTGTTTCCCTTGTTAATATAATTATTTATTTGTCTTTTCTGGTGACCAGTTATTTTTGAAATAATTGAGAAATGTTCAGTGAAATTATTAGTGCAAGCCGATAATGATCCTTGATTATCAAAAAGATTTTTGACATTTTCCATTTGACTGCCATTTTTTATAGGAATTCAAGTTATTAAAATCAACAAAATTTTTAATATCCTGAAACAAGTATTCTTCCACTGACGAGGGTTTTTTCCATCTTGCTAAGGCAAGGATAACATCTTGCCAAAATTTATTACTAATACATTTACTAATCTCTGTTAATTTTGTCTCCCATAATTTTAATATCTGGATGCCTCCAAATTTTCCAAGATCTTGTTTTGTAACCATATTCTGTCAAAGACCTTCTTTATTTGCAATAAGGCATTTAATCAAAGTGATTTTCATGTATTGAATAAAAGAGTAAACATGAACCATGCATAGACCACCATCTGTAGATGAAGCTATAAGTATATCTCTTTTAACCCTTTCAGTTTTACTGCTCCAAATAAATTTTAAAATATTGTATTCAGTTCATTTTCTGTATATAATGAAGGATTAGGCAGTGCAGAGAATAAATGAATAAATTTCAGCAAAATCAATGATTTGATCAAAGTTATTTTTCCGATAAGGTTACAGATTTCTCCTCATCCAACAACCCAGCAGTTTTTTAACTTCTTTTAATTTCTTCACATAATTTAACTCCAGCATATTGTCTAGGTTTAAAGAGAACTCTATTCCTAAAAGTCAAAAGGAAGAGGTAGACCAAATGTTTTCAATGTCTGGGCATATTTTTTCTTCTGAAAATGTATTCCTTCCTATTCAAATGACTTTTGATTTTAATACATTACAATGTACAATGTAAACCAGAGACTGATGCAAAATCCTGAAGTGTTTCGATGGTAGACCTAAAAGACTGGAGAGCCATCCAATAGTAAAAGACATTATCCGTGTACTGATCCAGTTTAAATTTTCCATCATTATAAAAGATACCGGTAATATTTCTGTTATTCCTGAGAGGAGAGAGGTTCTATTCCTATAATAAATAGGTATAGGGCTAATGGGTTTCCTTGACAACACCCTCTCTCTGAATGACAGAACTGAGACAGGTGACCATTGTTAATGACACTGCATTTGGACTTGCAAAATACTCTGAACCACTGACAAATAGAATCACCAAAATTAAAAGATTTCAGAGCATTTTCCAAAAAATCCCATTCGACAGAGTCAAATGCTTTTTCAAAATCAATTAATAAGAGAAGGCCAGACTGATCTGTTTCGTCAAGGTAGTTCATAAAATCATATAAAATTCCAGTGTTTTCACCACTAAATCTCCATTTCATAAAACCTTTCCGATTATCTCATATAATAGAATGCAGTACCTTCATAAGCCTATTTGCTATTGAAGCTGATCCTATTTTATAGTCCACATTAAGCAATGAAATTGGTCTCCAATTACTTATAAATTTTCTATCTTTATCTTCTTTTGGAATGTTGTGATAATTCTCTGTGACTGAAATTCGGACAGAGTTTTGTTTTCATATTCCAAATTTAGAGATCTATATAAAAATCCACCCAAATCTTTCCAAAAGAACTTATAAAATTCGACCGTGAATCCATCAGAACCAGGACTGGTTTAATTTTTCATGTTTTTTAATGCTAAACCATACTCAGAAAAGGTCAGCTTGCCCTCACATGAGTTTTTCTCAGCAGCTGTAAGTATTTTTTATTATGCATGAAGAAGTTGTTTTTTTTTTGTAGATTATTATTAATTTTGCTTTTATGAATTTTTTTAATAAAAATCTTTTTGTTGATTAAGTATTTCATTTTGATCTGTTAACCTCTCCCCATTATCCAAAATTGCACTGTAATTCCTTCACTATTTTGTTAGTGTATTTTCTTTTTTCCAGGTTAAGAAAGTATTTTGAATTTTTTTTCACTTAATTCATACCATCTTGCTTTTAACTTAACATTACTCTTCTATATGTTTTTTCCTTATTTCTTCTTATTCAGTTTGTTTATTATTTATTTGTGCTGTAATCTCTGTATCATTTCCTTGATTAAGTGATTTGTTTCAAATTAAAATTTTATATTTTAACTATAATTTCAACACATTTGTGTTGTGAACTGTCAAAATTTTATGAGTACACCTTAATCAACTGAGACACATGATAGAAACATGCATATTCAAACACACATACAATTATACCTTAAAAAAAATATAAAACTATAGTAGTGTAATGATTTGTCATGACCGTTTGGGAGGTGAGAATCCCAATAAGTATCATGAGCATATCATACACTAAAGTGTTGGATAGAAACATATAATTACCAACTACTACAAAACAAAGTGAGTACAAATTGTGATAGCACCTTATTCCATGACAAGCTAATGCATACATGTACACGTACATATATTAAAGGTTGGAAAATTTATTTGTGCTAATGCTAATGCATACATGTACACATACATATATTAAAGGTTGGAAGATTATTTGTGCTAATGTTAATGCATACATGTACACATACATATATTAAAGGTTGGAAGATTATTTGTGCTAATGCTAATGCATACATGTACACATACATATATTAAAGGTTGGAAGATTATTTGTGCTAATGCTAATGCATACATGTACACATACATATATTAAAGGTTGGAAAATGTATTTGTGCTAATGCTAATGCATACATGTACACATGCATATATTAAAGGTTGGAAGATTATTTGTGCTAATGCTAATGCATACATGTACACATACATATATTTGAGGTTGGAAGATTATTTGTGCTAATGCTAATGCATACATGTACACATATATTAAAGGTTGGAAAATTTATTTGTGGTAATGCTAATGCATACATGTACACATACATATATTAAAGGTTGGAAGATTATTTGTGCTAATGCTAATGCATACATGTACACATACATATATTAAAGGTTGGAAGATTTATGGATATTCTTCTGGGCATTAATGGCCTCTAATACAGGTCAGCTTATTCTGGTAGTGAGGGGAAAAAAAGAGGAGAAAGAAAGAAACCTTTAAGTATTCTATTGACCAGTTTCAAGCAGAGTCTTGTCAGTGTCTGTATTAATTATTCTCTTACCTTCATAACAATACTAACAATAATATTATCATTACCATCTCCATCACTATTACTGTCTACTAGAGACAATATATAGCCATTGATGTTAACTATTGTTACTTCATATGTTAAACATTGCTCCTCTCAAACCAACCAGTAGCATGCATAGCACGAATAACTTGCCCACTGTCATTATTAGTCTCTATAGCAGTAAGGTGCTCCTAATACTTAAGCTGTCTTACTGTTATAACTGTCAAACTAACCACAGCTGAGTAGGCTGATTAACATTAAGGCAATCAAATACTAAGTAATACTACTCATATCACTCAAGTACAAGTGAGTTACTACTCAAATACTAAGTAATACTACTCATATCACTCAAGTACAAGTGAGTTACTACTCATATTTTCCAGTTACAGGTTAAATCTAAGATTGTATGCACTAAAGAAAACCTTAACTTGAACAAAGATTAGCTGTTAAAGCACTTCATCTACGCAATATTATGATCTACCTTTTTCCCATAAATAAGGAGGTGCAAGATAAATAACAGTTTGGAACAAGAACATAAGCAAGCATTTTGTGTAACTAAATGATTGAGAAAATGAGGCAAAGAAAAAGAAAAAAAAAGAAGAAAAAGGAAAAAAACATGTGAACTCTGGCTAAAAAACTGTTGCTACACTCATAAGAATGTACATCCTGTTTGAATATTTGATTACTACATTTTGCATTACTGACTGATTTAGTTATTTATTTGTTTGTGTCAGTCCAGCAACTTTTTTACTATTTATTTTGGTACTTAAGAAGTATCATAATATTAATAAATATTGCAAAAAGTTATTTTGCACAAAGTTAAAAAAGATATATGG
Source organism: Margaritifera margaritifera (assembly GCA_029931535.1). Classification (NCBI taxonomy): domain Eukaryota; kingdom Metazoa; phylum Mollusca; class Bivalvia; order Unionida; family Margaritiferidae; genus Margaritifera; species Margaritifera margaritifera. Next base: position 2,950,940 of record JAQPZY010001454.1, read on the forward strand.
AAAGCTCAGCACAATCATCACAAAGGCGTGGAATAATTTACACATATCATGGTTCTCTTAACTTTTTTGATAAGTGACAAAAAATTATCCAACAATACCTTGTAACCATACGTTAGGGATTTGTAATTTAGAATTAATCACTGCCTCAATGTCATCAAAAAGGCTGAATCTGAGCCTTCATCTAAGGCTATTTTGGCCTCAGAATTCAGAAATTTCATTATTACTGGCTTTGGCACTCCTGTGGGTCCAGGAATTCTATGGATGGCAAGTATGTCTCTCTGATCCATGTCTTTACCTGTCACTTCTGTAACTAACTGAGCAATTTTAGTTTTTAAATTTCATTTTGTGTCTCTGGCATATTAAATATTTTCACATTGTTTTTTTTCAGGAGTATTATTTGTTCTGATTTGCTTTCTGCATTGCCTTGATTGTCCAATGTTCTGTTATTTTGAGTACTACTTTCAATTCACATTCTCCATTTTTTAAAATTTTTTTGTGTTTCTTTCAATTCATTTTCAGACACTAGTGACTCCATCCTTTCTTGCAAATCTGTCACTCTATCTTTTATTTCTTGCTCCAGTTCTCTTTTCAACTCTGCGTTCATTTTGCCAAATAGTTGAGACACAATTTCTGACACCACCCCACCTAATTCCTCTCTTGTTACCAGTAAGTTGATATCTTCTTTTGTAACAGTCCCTTTCAGGGTCAATTTAATTTCTTGCAAGTCCCCCTGGATTTGGTTAATACCACTCCATTCCTCACTGTCAATAATTAAATCTCCTAAGTCCTGTATTGCACTGGAATGGGAGTTGGTGTTTGACCTAGTTTGGGGCTTTGAGTTTTCTTTCCTTTGTCTCTGCAAACTTGAGTTGATTGTGGTCTGAATTGTTTTCATAGTATTACTCATGATGCTAATATTAGAGTTGCAATTAATTTCTTTCCTCATCCGAAATCAGTGGATTAGGTTACTAATAACTTGAATTTATGAATGTCTACATCTAAGCACAGAAATACATTAGAGGCGCATCTCAAATAGTCAGATTAGATCCTAAAATATCACAGAAATACATTAGAGGCGCATCTCAAATAGTCAGATTAGATCCTAAAATATCACAGAAATACGTTAGAGGCGCATCTCAAATAGTCAGATTAGATCCTAAAATATCACAGAAATACATTAGAGGCGCATCTCAAATAGTCAGATTAGATCCTAAAATATCACAGAAATACATTAGAGGCGCATCTCAAATAGTCAGATTAGATCCTAAAATATCACAGAAATACATTAGAGGCGCATCTCAAATAGTCAGATTAGATCCTAAAATATCACAGAAATACGTTAGAGGCGCATCTCAAATAGTCAGATTAGATCCTAAAATATCACAGAAATACATTAGAGGCGCATCTCAAATAGTCAGATTAGATCCTAAAATAGAAATAATGCCAAGAGCTTTCCCAAGAATTTAAAAATAAGGTTTTCCTTCTAATTTGCATATTCCACAGAAATTCTTGGGAGATATATCCAAAGAGGAAACATTCACATATTGTTATTTCCAACCTGAATCACTCTATCACATTGTAACTTATAGAAAAAAACACAAACACGAGAGAGATTTACACTAGTTTTTGGCTCTGGTGGCCATCTTAGATCTGCAAGGAGACATTCAGTCTTGCTTTTGTCACAAGTACAGAGCAAGTGGGTTTTGGGTTAGTGAAGAGACAAAGACCAGTTACGAAAATGACATGCTTATGTACAATGTGTATTTGTATGGAAATGAATTCAGACCTACTCTAAAATGTGCAATTCTGACACCACCTAACTAAACAATCAAATTCTGATATAGGACACAATATAGGTTAAACAAATAATCTCTACAGATAGTTTACACGTGTGCTAAATACTGCTATTTCTCTGACATAATGGATTCCAAATGAAATATTGGAAAGTTTCCCACACATTGCCTTGTTTACTATACACATTTGCTTGTGCATATAACCAACATGGATTATAATATTCAGTTAAGATAACAGATATTAAATTGTTCTGTTCACTTTGACAGATATGAACTGTTCTGTTCATTTAATGAAATTGTGAGTCTATGTTATTCACACAAATGAGATCAGTTTATGTACTGATAAAAAAAAATGAAAATACACTGTTCAGTAACAGACATGAAGTTAAGATACATGTTGTTGATATAACAAAACTGAAATTGTGATACATCATTCATAAGATGAAAAGGAAACAATGATAATATGTTGTTCATCTAACGAACATGAAATTATGAAATACACTCTTGAGTAATGGACATGAAGTTGCCCTATTGCACTATAATAGGATGTAGCACAAAGTATGCTCCTACATACACACTGTATGATATTCCTTCCTGTCTACTGAAGATCTCACCAGAACCTCACATTCATGCAGACACGGGCCGGAGCATGATCTGTTGACTCTTGAGGTACTGAGCTTGACCAAACATGACTTCCTACAGTCAACACCACCGGTTCCAACTTATACTACTGGAATTCAACTGGAAATACCCACAACTGAACCATGTAATACATGAGTGATAAGCTGTAGTGTGTTTTGGTACAAAAACCACTATATATGTTAGGTATGCATACATGAGGAAAGACCGGTTAAACATTGAAACTGTTCATCATGAAGAACAACTATATGGAATTACATGATAACCAAGTTCGTACATGAATCTGTCTACAGCAAGAATAATTTCACAGGAATATAAAAACTTGAATCTCATCATTTACTATATAGAACATACACAATTCAATCCGACTTGTCAGTTCTGATAAAAATGTGACTGTAACCTGAAACAGACTATATTAAATCTGATAGCATTGTATTATGTAAAAATTTTCTTACCTAACAGAAATTTAAAATAAATTCCAAATCATCTAATGTAACATACTACTCTATCAAACACAGATGATTGAAAGAAAAGATCAACATATACAATTATTACATACCTCTACAGCTGAAAGATTGATATCATGATGAAGACAGCTTCCTGAAAAGACATCCATGCAATGTAGTTATACACAGAAGACTTAGAGTTTTATATACTGGTACATGGCAGGAACCATGTATGGAAAACATGAGGAAAATGAATTCTTACTGCTGTTACTTTGCATGTGCCATAGTAAGTCGATCAACCAAGTGAGTAAAACTAAGCATGTTGCAATCACCTGATAACTAAAACATACACTATTGGTATTGTTGTAAACAGCAACAGGACCCATGCTAAATTTGCATTAAGTTACACTACAATTGCAACATTGTGCACACAGTACCTTGACAGCTTGCTCCAGTTGACCCTGCTTTGAATGGCATCTACTGGGTTCTACCTTTGAAGGACCGGCATCACATCCAGGGGAGTCGTGCACTCGTAGTTGCTTCTCACCATGGAAACCAAGATAAGTGGGCCACTAGTAGGCTTGTGAGGACTTTAATCTTAAATAATAATAATAATAACAATAAAGTACTGTGACCTTGCCAGAGGACTTAGAAAGACATGGAAAATGCAGGCAAAGAACATACCATACCATACTTGCAGACAAACAAAAAGGAAACTAAAAATGGCATTAAAGCTAAACCAGCTTCAGAAAGCAGCAATTTTCAGAACAACAAAGGTACTGGAGATCTAAGTCCTCGGGAGGTTTAATGATTTCAGGTGAAACAGACCAGCCAAAATACCATTAAAAGCCAAAATACCATTAAAAGCCAAAATAACATTAAAAGCCAAAATACCATTAAAAGCCAAAATACCATTAAAAGCCAAAATACCATTAAAAGCCAGTGGAAGAGAGTAATAATAATGACAAAATTATTTAATACAATTTAATGAAATTTGACTTTGTGGAACATTCTACAGATTTAATGGTGCTCTGATATCATACTTTGTTACTGATGTAGGAGGCTTTGTCTCTAACCAAGACGCAAGTAGAGAATGGGGCACAGATTCTTGACATTAACATGGATGAAGGCATGCTGGATGGGGTGGCAGCCATGACAAAATTTGTTAACCTCATCGCATCAGAACCTGATATAGCCAAGGTGAGTTACTGAAGCATTTATAACTTATAATGTTTTATATGGAATAATGACTTGGTGTTATTGGTATAATTTTGTCTTGATTCATTTAAGATTTTGTATATTAACATGTGTTATATTGCATATGATGATGTTGCAATAGGCAGTTACTTAGTATCATAACATCACAGTAGGTAAGCATGTAATGTTAGCAGAGTTCAATTGAATTGCCTAAATCAATATGATTTTCAAAAGATTTATTGAACAGGTTGATGTTGTTCCTCACTTGATTGATCTGTTTTCATTTCAAATGAAATATATGAAACTTGTTGAAAGATTTCAATTATTTGCTTGGCAAGTCCCATCAAGGCTTGCTAAGGCCCACCAAGGCCTGACAAAGCCCATCAAGACTTGCTATGGCCCATCAAGGGTTGCCAAGTCCTGTCAAGGTTTGCTAAGGCCCATCAAAGTTTGGCAAAGCCTGTCAAGGCTTGCCAAGGTTCATCAGGACTTGCCAAGGTTTGTAAAAGAAAATAGTTTTTTACTTATTTGGTGTAAAGTTTAACAAGTAACTAAAAATATATATAGTACAATAAAAAAAATCCTGTGCAATCACCCAGAAAATAAGACCACTACCCAGTTATAATCACATTCTGTCATTATCATTTATTCTATAGATTTATCATCTCCATTCAGAAAACCTCACAAGTTAAAACAATTTTCCTCTGTCCTATTGATGGTCTTAATTGAGAAGTTTTACTGTGCATTTGATAGATGGCATGTTTGCAAATATGTTGTGCAAGTTTGATGATTGTTTCTTAAGAAAGAAATGGATTGGTTTAACCTATATACAGTGTAAGTCATTGATTTGACTCATATTGATATCTGAAACAGTTATGTATTTCTTGCATACATTTATTAGAAAAAGATTGACAAACAAAATTTCTACAATCACTTTACAACCATTACATTTCCTATTTGCCCTTCATTTTTCTTGCAATCCAGGTCCCCTTGTGTATAGACTCATCTAACTTTGCTGTAATAGAGGCAGGTTTGAAGTGTGCCCAGGGGAAATGTATTGTCAACAGTATCAGTTTGAAGGAGGGGGAGGCAGACTTCATCACCAAGGCAAAAAGGATCAAGAAATATGGATCTGCTGTGGTCGTCATGGCCTTTGATGAAATAGGACAGGTAGGAAATGCAAGATAGTATTTGATTGCTGTAAGAATGATCAAATACTTAAACTCCTAATATTTTTTTATAGTTATGACAATTTTGCAGATTCAGAAGTTGAGCATAATTATGGCATACGAGTTTTACAATTAACTCACTGACTTAATCATATGTTCATAACAGTGTTTCTATAATCGTTTATAAATTGTTTATTAAACTTAGTTGTCCCACTGAATTCACAAAAATGTAATGCTTATGAACACTTTTTATTTTATTTAAGGTAAAAGATCCTTGAATTTATCTTGTGTAAGAGTTTTTCAGATATATTGATGAGAAACTAGCAGATGGTGAAACAACCCTTCAAATTTATTGGGGTTTTCTTTTTGGCCATACATATCTGATATTTTTTTAATTGATTATAGCCAGTTGTGTGTTGCTTTCTTGCTTCATTTATCTGCATGTTTAATTGATTATAGCCAGTTATTTGTTGCTTTTTTGCTTCAGTTGTCTGCATGTTTAATCTCATTCATTTGTTTTCTTGTGAATTCTAGGCAACAGATGCACAAAGAAAATTTGAAATTTGTCAGAGGTCCTACAGGATTTTGGTGGATAAAGTTAGATTCAATCCAAATGACATCATCTTTGACCCAAATATTCTCACCATAGCAACAGGAATGGAGGAACACAATACATATGGAATATCATTTATTGAGGCAACAGCATTAATAAAGGTGAACCATTTTTGTTTCACCTGCAACTAATGTTGCATGTGAGACATGGCAGTCAAAATGTCCATTCAGCCATCTGTACTTCCATCCATCCAGCATCAATGATTTGGTCAAAGTTTTTTTTATAGGGCAGTAAATCCTCTTTGCATCAGTGGTTTATCATCAGACTTTGACCACAAATGCATGAAAAGCAGTGGACTGCAGGTGGGGGGAAGAGGGAACATTTCTTGAGATTGAGTTTAAAGGTCAAGGAGGTCAAAGGTCAAGATCACATGGAGTAGTTTAAATTTTAGTTGAGTGGTCAATTAATAGTTTTTGGATCTGGCAGTATTATTTACTACTGCTGTGGATGAATTGTTGTTACACACAATAAAGAAGTTTACAACATGATATAAAATATTGCTATGGAGGTAAAAGGTCAAGGTCACTTAAGTTGGTTAAAGTTTTTAAAAAAAACTACCAGAAGAAACACTTGTCTGTCCATAGAGAGGCATTAGACTCATGACTTATCAGTGTACATGGAGCATCATTAGGTCATGATTGATTCAGAGGTCCAAGGTCAAGGTCACAGCATGAATTGTTTAGCTTTTGATTTTAGATTGTTTTGAGCTTTATGAAGGGGAAGTATCTTCTGTTTCCTTGCATGGATTGTTGTCAGATTTGGCACACCAGTGTAACAGAGGAGATGAAATAACTCTGGTAATGGGGTGTTTGAAAGGTAAGAGGTCAAGGTCATAGGGTTGTTTGATAGTGTGTTACTTAGGCCACAACAACATTGTAGGGGGCAAAACAATAAATTTACAGATTTTTGTTATTAATTTTCTTGTATATGTTGGCTTTTTTATGCATGGAGGTATTTTGTTCTGCAAATAATATATTTGTATAGCCTGCCAATTCTGATTGTGTTATATCTCTATGTTAGACTGTCTGAACAAGATGTTAATCAGAGATTTTTGTCTTGCTGTCTAAAATACACATGAAATATTAAACAATTTGTTTTGATGTGCCACCAGATTTACTCAGTATTGTTCTTTGTAAAACAGATTTAGCAAATTTTACTATACAGTAAACTCCATTTATAAAAAAACCAGAACAAAATATCAGATATTATGAAGAACATCACATGGTCACTTCTGGTGTTTAATTTAGTAATTTCTTTAATCATAACAAATTTAGGATTGAGTAAAAATCTGTCTTGAGAGACCAGCTGGGTTTAAGAACGAAAACCCATAATTACTGTACTTATATTTTGTTCTTTATGCATAGTTCTTCTATAAATATTACATGCATTGATATTAAAAATAATACAAAATTATATAGCAATAAAAATTCATCAATCATGAACATTATCATTTTTATTTTGAAGTTGACATGTAGTCTATTGGCATGTGAATTATGAAGTTAACTATAATGTAATACTTACTTATCCTGTCCATAAATTGTAAAGTTAGCTGTGATAACATTTACTCAGTAAATTTAGAGCCAAAAGCCAAAACCTAAGTCAACATGACGTAAATAATAAATGGATCAACTCCATGAATAAAAGGATGTAACAGGTGCACTAAGGTGAAAAGATCTTTGATAACGGCTTATTCTGTCTTGTGAGCAGATTTTAATAACAGTAACATCGGTAAAGCATTAGTAAAGCAACAAAGAATACAAACCTTTACAATAACTTTAGAATTGACTCCTGCAGAAAAAAACAAATAACTTAATAAGTAAAAAGACACAGACATCATTTGCCCTGGTCATTGCATATTGTAACTCCACAGACAAATGATTTATGGCATTACCCATCACACTACAGTGAAAGCAGGGTGAGAAGATCTCATGTCATTATAGGCATTGTTCGGGTTTTCACAAGAGATAAACAAACAATACAAACCTTTGAACTGACTATGTGTGTCCATGATTGCTAATCCTTTAAAGATAGAATGGTTAATCAGAATAGCGATTTAGTTGATTATGACACTACAGTGTGACATGTACTTAAGTCTCTTTTACGGTTGTGAACACACAATTGTAACCTTATAAATTTAACCAAACTGGTAACCAGACTCAACTTTTTACCACATTTATTTTTGTTGTGCATCTTGGTTTGAAATAATCTGCATTCGACCTGCAGAATCTTCTCAGTAGTTGTGGTTACAAAGAATTAAATAAAGGTGTGTAGTGTTTATATCTCATTTTGCAATACAGTTGTTCATAGCTGTGTTGAAACACATATTTTGCCCCAAATCATGATTGCTTGTCCTGTTTAGCAGGTGGTTACTCACACCAGTGCATTTATGTAGTAAAGTTGATATATGCCCAATGATTTTGGTATTAACACTCATAGCAGAAGTTGCTCAGATCAGGTTTTTCTGTATAACAGTGTGATTTTTTGGGTCCTCTGGGCTTTGTTATATCTGAAGTTTACATTATTTATGACATTTTCTAAAGTTTGATGATCTCATATATTGTCTGATTCACAATGACTTGTAATTACGAAATTTCAGAAGCAGTTGCCAGGTGCCAGAGTGAGTGGCGGTGTGTCCAATTTCTCCTTCTCCTTCAGAGGGATGGATGCAATCAGAGAGGCCATGCATAGTGTCTTTCTCTACCATGCAATCAAGGTAAATGGTGAAATATGTTTGTAATGTGTAATGGTGTTCCTTCTGTTACACAATCAGGAGTCATGATAGCTCATTTGGTAGAGTGTTGGACTTGTAATGAAAGGGTCATGGATTTGATACCTGCCCAGCCTGGGTCGGCTGCCTCGATGTGTCCTTGGGAAAGGCACTTAGCTTCCAGTTCCTCTGCATGATATAGTTAATAATGTGTTAAAAGTGCTGTTAAAACAGCAACAACAAAAAATATGTTACACAATCACTGTGTAGGTTGTTGTGTACTGTATACCTGATTATTTCAAGGTTGTCATGTTTTTTCTATATCTCTCAGTGTAATAATCACCTTTTCTGTATGTCCATCTGTCAGTATAATAATCACCCTCTCTGCCCATCCATCAGTATAATAATCACCCTCTCTGCCCATCTGTCAGTATAATAATCACCCTCTGTCTGCCCATCCATCAGTATAATAATCACCCTCTCTGCCCATCCATCAGTATAATAATCACCCTCTCTGCCCATCCATCAGTATAATAATCACCCTCTGTCTGCCCATCCATCAGTATAATAATCACCCTCTCTGCCCATCTGTCAGTATAATAATCACCCTCTCTGCCCATCCATCAGTATAATAATCACCCTCTCTGCCCATCCATCAGTATAATAATCACCCTCTCTGCCCATCCATCAGTATAATAATCACCCTCTCTGCCCATCCATCAGTATAATAATCACCCTCTCTGCCCATCCATCAGTATAATAATCACCCTCTCTGCCCATCCATCAGTATAATAATCACCCTCTCTGCCCATCCATCAGTATAATAATCACCCTCTCTGCCCATCCATCAGTATAATAATCACCCTCTCTGCCCATCCATCAGTATAATAATCACCCTCTCTGTCTGCCCATCTGTCAGTATAATAATCACCCTCTCTGCCCATATGTCAGTATAATAATCACCCTCTCTGCCCATCCATCAGTATAATAATCACCCTCTCTGCCCATCCATCAGTATAATAATCACCCTCTCTGCCCATATGTCAGTATAATAATCACCCTCTGTCTGCCCATCCATCAGTATAATAATCACCCTCTCTGTCTGCCCTTCTGCCAGTATAATAATCACCCTCTCTGCCCATTTGTCCATTTGTCAGTATAACCATCTGTTCACACATCTTGTGACCAACATAGGTCAACAACCCTTTGACAAAATTTAATACCTTTTTGGTGAGTGAACTGTCTTATACATGATTGTTTGCCCTTTAAAGACTTCATCTCTTCCAACTCTGTTTTTTGACTGAGTTACATCCTTTTCGATTTTTGCTATAGCAGTTTCTTGTAACCAGCATAGCTCAGGAACCATTCAACATATCCTGCTACAGTTTGGTGTGAATTCTGTCTCCATGATGTAGATACATCTTTGGGGAATAAATTTCTTCAACATCATATTTGACAGAGTTATGGCCTTTGTGGTTCAATATCATATCTTCACCAATAGCAGTTGATTGTAACCTGCATAGGTCAGAAATCATTAAATATTAACTTCTTGTAATCTGGTGTGAACAGTGTCTCCTAGATGTAGGCATAGGTTTTGGAGGATTTTTTCATCTAAAAATTGTATAGAGTTTTTGGCCTTGTTGATGTTAAATCTTAACATTGGAAGTTGCCTGTGAGAGACCTATCATGGTTTGAGAGTGTTTAAACAAATTCTGATACCATATTGTCTTAGAGTTGTTACAGATGTACTTATTAAGGCATTTGTCTCTTTCACTTTATATTGGGCAGAGTTATGGCCCTTCTTTTTACATTCTGCTTCCTTGCTGGGCCCTTTGTGACTCAGTCACTCATCATAGTTTCATTCCCATCAAGAAGTCCTTGAAAGTTATCTTTAGCTACACATGAGATTTATTCAGTTTCCTTATCACTAGTTTATGCCCCTCCTGCTTTAATTAACCCTTTAGCTACCACTGCCGCATCTATGCATCACTTGTAAATAGCTCCTCAACCCCAGTGCCGCATATATGCTGTGCCGATAACATAGCTCCTCAGCCCCACTGATGCATATACGCATTCAGTTCAGCAGTACTCAAAATCCCAGTGTTGCATATATGCGTACCTTACCCCTATGTTAACTGAACGTTGATTGGTTGAAAGTACAGAAGTTTACATATATTTGATTATCTTAACCAATCAGAGAACTGTTTACTCAACATTTTGATACAAGTTTGAAATGTGAGAGGTTAAATTTAGACACACAGGAAGGGCTTTTCTGCACTTTACGAAACACATGTAGTTGAGATAAACAAAGATGGATTCTGATTCAGACATAAGCAAGTTTGAAGGGTTTAATGCAAGCAATACAGAAGAGTTTAATGGACCAATCTTCGAAACTGGATCAGATATCGATGTTAGTTCAGTTTCTACACCAGATGTAAGTGATTTTGAATCAGATGACGAGGAACCCATAGTTCCACTTGCAGAATGGAGTGATGACATTTGCCGTGTTCGAGATCGATCATTTTTATTCTGATGTTGGTTCAACTATTGAGCTTTGACCACTCTTGGAGAAATGTTTGGAAAATTATGACCCTCCCAAAAATCAGTCAATTGATGAAGGTATGATTACTTATAAAGGAAGACTGTCATTTAAACAATATCTGTCGGCGAAACCCACAAGATTTTACATGTACATATGTAAATATTGGATTTATTTTGTGGGATTCAAAACAGTCTACTTATCTGGAATTTCTTGTATGATGGGATGTGGTTGTATGTGAAGGTGGAAATATATAGATAACAGACACTATACAAGGTAAGCTGTATTTTTATTTCATTGAAATTCAGCAATAACTAATGAAATAATGAAATTAAATGTAACCATGTTTTTACTGTCAGTTTCTGTAGACAGCCATGATGATGCTCTAGTATTCAGCCAGCAACCAGCCTCATTAGTCTTAGCAGCTGATGTGATAACACTCAGCAGTAGTGAAATTGCACAACAGCTGTAGTAGCTAAAGGGTTAACAGAAGAGGGCAAATTATTAGCTGCTTTCTGTATGTTATGGAGGCTCTGAATCCATTAGCCCAGTTCTGAATCCATTAGCCCATATGCAAAACAAAAATAAGAAACACTTTCAGGTAAAAGCATTGCAATTGTACATACACTATGGTGATGATGCATAGATAACCTGGTTAGGTTTTCATATTTGTACTGCCAATTTCAACACAAGTTAATGCCCTTTTTGACTTAGGATTTTGCATTTCAGTCTGGAATCTACACTTATGTGACACTGTTGTGACAGCTGGGCATAATAGTTTTACAACCAGAAATTCCCGTTAATTGTAATATTTCAGAATGGTATGGACATGGGTATTGTGAATGCTGGATGTCTTCCAGTGTATGATGTCATTCCCAAGACATTGCTGGAAATGTGTGAGAACCTGCTTTGGAACAAAGACCCGGAGGGCACAGAAAAGCTCCTAGCCTATGCACAGGTTGGTATCTTTATTGTCATATAACTATCAGTCAGTTATTGCATGTTCAAAGTTCAAAATGGACTGCTGAATAATGCTATTATTGACGGTGTGTGAATTTGTAACCTTCATACCAATGCTGCTGTGATCTTAACTGGTCCTATCTATCCATTAGTGTATCCCAGGAAGTTTATTAGCATAATTACAGAGGGATTCCATAAAGTTTTAAAAATTGGATGTTAGGGACCTCCTGGGGTGGTAATTTGGAAGTTCAATGGTTTGAATCAGAAGTTTCCATCACCACTTCAAAGACATAGTCATTAATTGGCTAATTGATCAAACAAATATAAAAGGAAAGAAAGAAGAAGTTAGAGATATAGATAGAGCTTTGTGTGTTTGTGTACATATGTATGAAACCCAATCATTGTTAAAACCTTTACAAACTCAAAGACAAACACCAAGCATTGCTCTAAGACTCTGTATTTTAATATCACACTTTTCTGTTACCGCAATAGCAGCTCCACCATCTTTTTGATCACTGTGTCACAAGAGTTTCTTTGCAAAATTTTGAGCATCTGCCCTTTAGGTATGTGTAGTGACAAATTATCTTCCGACTTGCTAGCCAAAAAATAAGAAAAAAAACCCTTCAAATTTCATTGTACAAGCCACTCCTTAAAAGAACCCTAGTTACACAAAAACTATGAGGTGCACAAATAAGCTTTGATCGGCATGTTTGTATGCATATGTACCATTTATACTTGCTTATAAGTTGAAGGCAACTGCAAACAACACAGACCCTGATCTGAGGGTATTTGTTGTTTGTTCTACTGATCACCCCTAACAAACTGCATAGACCCAAATCTGCTGGCACATTATTCAGCAGCATAGTAGGGTCTGTGCAGTTTGCAGTTGGACTCGACTTATTAGAAAGCGTATATGGTAGGTAATCTGATTAGTGTTCCATTCCAAATATTTTTGCAAGCAGACTTTTGGACTTTAACTTTTTTGTCTGCAGTGAAGACTCATGTGTTTGCAAATAACAAATCTAGATTTTACACCCTATAGGGATGAAGCTTCACCTACCGTATATACTCACATATAAGCTCATACCAACTGCAAACTGCATAGACCCAGATCTGCCGGCGCATTATGCGCCGGCAGATCTGGGTCTATGCAGTTTGTAAGGACTAATCAGTAGAACAAACAACATAGACCCAGATCTGCTGCTGCATTATGCGATGGCAGATTAGGGTCTATGTTGTTTGCATTTGGACTCAGATTATATGCGAGTATATACAGTAGGTAGTTTTTGCTATGATAAGCCTATGCTTGATGATAATCCCCCTTTTCCACTTGTAACTTTTACAAAAATTTAGGCAATATTTATCTTTATTGTATTAGAAACCTATTACTTCATTTAACAAATTTATTAGGCTGGTAAATTTGGTCGTATTATGAAAAAAAATATCGTATTCTAATGTAAACTTGTATAACTTCCATATCTCTCATCCTAATTTGATGCAATTTTCTTTGCATGTAAAATACCATGCTAATGAAAAGACATGACTAAAGGTGAAGGCAAAAGGTCTATGCAAGAGTGGCATATGGCCACTGCCTCTTTGCATCACAAACATTGCACTAGCTAGACCTTTTAAATTAGAAAGTGTTTCAGACCAATTCCATTATGATTTGTGTGTCTGTCTTCTCAAATGGATATTTTGCTTGTATCACCTTTAATGTAGACCATCAACTAAGAAGGGTAACTAACTGGCTGTAAAACCAAAACAGTTTTATGCTACATTTTTTAATACACGGGGCTGATCTAGAGAGGGGGGGGAGAGGGGGAAACCAACAGTTGCCCCCCTCTAAAATTGAGCGCAAAATAACCGGAATGTTTCCTTGAGAAAATTTTCCTTAAAGTTGGATGGTTAAAATTATGCCCTGGAAATGCTTAGAATGCAGGAGCATCCAGGGGCTTTGCTTCCTGGGCCCCTATCTTCCATCTCACAGACCCCTTGTATACTGCATACTTGTTTATGCCCCAACAACAACAACAACAACAATACTAATAGATGTTTCTGGATCTGCTACTGATACAGAAAAGTCATATGCAGGATATAAAAACACTTTGAGGGCTTAAGAATATGATCTATTTTTAGCATTCATTCTTGGTTGCCTCAAGAAATTTAAACTAAAAGCATTTGAATGGCTAAACTTAAGTCATACATGTGACAGAACAGAGAAGTCAGCTTAGGACAAAACAGGAGATTTGCAAAATTTGGTCAGGAGTTTTGACTTGAAAAGAGCTAGGATTTTCAATGAGAAAGTAAAATTTTATATTGCAGAACGTCTTCAACTTTCTTATCCCAATGATGACCCAAAGCTTGGGTCACTGTGAGTAGTTTTCGTCTGTTTGTATGAGAAGTTTTGTGTGATTTCCGCATCGGGGAACATTATTTTGGCTAGATCTGAAACATGATCTGCTACCGTAAACAGGAGACTACGTTCAGCTATAATGTTGGCAAACAGTGTCTTGGCACATATATCTTTATCCACTTTGATGATGCAGATTCCACGAACATGGATTTCAGTGATGGCGTATTTGTTGTCGCGTTTAATATGCTGCATGATGCGTAATTTCATTCTTGCCACCATAGCAGATTTTAAAATCAGCTTTATGGGAAAGGCAGAATGCATATTCAGGCCCTTTGAACTTGATTCCAGCCACTGGAAGTTAATGCACGCTTTGACATCTGTACAAATTTTAAACACCGAAGCCAAACCAACCCAATTTAATGCTGATTGATCTCTTTAGTAAACCAAACATAATCAATTAATGTCTTTAATCCTTTCAGAATTACTTCTGACCACACATAGTATAATCCATGTCAAGAAACTACTGAAGCCAACTGACCCTGCCAACAAAATCCGATGGGTGTTAATTGTTTTAGGCTGCTTGAAATTAGCAACAAAATCGTCTTGCCCTGCTTTAGCCAGTTCACAGTAACATGATTACAGGCAGTATTACTGTAAATATACTACACTGGAAGTGAGGTGGGGAAAAAATGGATTTTTTTTTAAAAAAAATTAAAAAGTCAATAGTAATTATGCCTACACGAGAGATTTCAGTGAGTGATGGGAGAAACAGGAGACACCCCTCAACTCGGGAGGTTCACATGTATGTTAATCAAATTGCTGCATTTTAGATTTATGTCCAGACTAAGTTTTCAGTGGACAGTAGTTAAATCCAAGCCACATACTCTTTATGGGTCATTTATTATTCATATTCAAAAGAAAACCAAATAAAACAGAACACAGATTGTAATAGGGTTTGGGTCACTACTTGACCATTTTGATGAAATCATGCAAAGGAGAAGAATGATTAATTCCAGACGACATAAATTATCCTACACATAATCATTAAGAGTATTACAGGAAGCACTATATCAGTCTTGTACAATACTCAAATTATTTCATACAAATTCATGTTGTATTTAGATAGAGCAAATATTAAGCACTGAAACATTTGTAACCTCTTTATTTAATATTAGCCAATCCATTTGCTCTTTATTTAATATTAGCCAATCCATTTGCTCTTTAGGCAATATTAGCCAATCCATTTGCTCTTTATTTAATATTAGCCAATCCATTTGCTCTTTATTTAATATTAGCCAATCCATTTGCTCTTTTTATAATATTAGCCAATCCATTTGCTCTTTAGGTAATATTAGCCAATCCATTTGCTCTTTATTTAATATTAGCCAATCCATTTGCTCTTTATTTAATATTAGCCAATCCATTTGCTCTTTATTTAATATTAGCCAATCCATTTGCTCTTTAGGCAATATTAGCCAATCCATTTGCTCTTTATTTAATATTAGCCAATCCATTTGCTCTTTATTTAATATTAGCCAATCCATTTGCTCTTTATTTAATATTAGCCAATCCATTTGCTCTTTTTATAATATTAGTCAATCCATTTGCTCTTTAGGTAATATTAGTCTATCCATTTGCTCTTTAGGTAATATTAGTCTATCCATTTGCTCTTTAATTAATATTAGTCAATCCATGTGCTCTTTAGTTAATATTAGTCTATCCATTTGCTCTTTAGTTAATATTAGTCAATCCATTTGCTCTTTAGTTAATATTAGTCAATCCATTTGCTCTTTAGTTAATATTAGTCAATCCATTTGCTCTTTCATTAATATTAGTCAATCCATTTGCTCTTTAGTTAATATTAGTCAATCCATTTGCTCTTTATTTAATATTAGCCAATCCATTTGCTCTTTATTTAATATTAGCCAATCCATTTGCTCTTTAGGTATTATTAGCCAATCCATTTGCTCTTTAGGCAATATTAGCCAATCAATTTGCTCTTTAGGCAATATTAGTCAATCCATTTGCTCTTTAGGTAATATTAGTCTATCCATTTGCTCTTTAGGTAATATTAGCCAATCCATTTGCTCTTTATTTAATATTAGTCAATCCATTTGCTCTTTAGGTAATATTAGTCTATCCATTTGCTCTTTAATTAATATTAGTCAATCCATGTGCTCTTTAGTTAATATTAGTCTATCCATTTGCTCTTTAGTTAATATTAGTCAATCCATTTGCTCTTTAGTTAATATTAGTCAATCCATTTGCTCTTTAGTTAATATTAGTCAATCCATTTGCTCTTTAGTTGATATTAGTCAATCCATTTGTTCTTTATTATTCAGTATGTTTAAAGTACAACAAAAACCATTAGGACAATTTATTGTATGCTAACCCGTGAATTAGTGGATTTCCCAATAGAGATAACTTTGATAATTCACTGGAGTGAAATACAAAAAATATTTTATCACTGCACTCAATAGACATCGATAACATTATGATAAAAACATTTGATCCACCATTTTGTCACTTGCTTGCTCTAGTGGTAAGTATGGCCACCTCTCATGCAAGAGTACCAGGTTCAATTCATGCAACATTATTGTTTTTTTCATCGATTTGTTTTGTTTATTTGGTTTTTGCCTTGAATTAGGAAAGAGAATTATGTTACTACTGATATTTTCCGTGCGAATATACACAAAAAACCGAATATAAACAGTACACAGCTGACATTATCATATGGGATACCATAATAAATCTGTTACACATATTGCTGGCCAATACATTTGAGCATAAAATATAAAGAAAATTCGCTTGTTCTAAGTGAATAATGGATATATTTCATCACATTGGTGAAAAACTCAAGTATTTTCACTCATTGCTACACCAATTGTGAAAATACTGAGTTTTTCACCACGATGAAATATATCCGTTATTCAATTGTTACAAGCAAATATCCTCTATATGCTATACTTTTAAGCTTACACACATTTTTACCTGCTTGATAAGATTGCACAATTCAGAGCTGGCATGAAACATTTACATTTTTGTAATGTACTGTAAATTATCTTGCACTAGTTTTTTCTTAATGTCAATTTGTAAAGATATTTTAAATCTTTCATAATTGTTCCTGTAATGACATAATCTTAAAAGTCAACTAATTTTCTGTGCTATCTTTGAAAAATAAAGATCCAAAGTTTTGGAAATTGTGAAAATAAGGCATCCAGAGGTATATGTAATTTACAGAACATAAAAGCACACCACATGGAAAAGATACAGATACAGGTCTCCTTTTTTTAAATTACCGTCTGTACTCGAGTATAAGCCTGGTCCAAATGCAAACAACATAGACCCTTATCTGCCATTGCATAATGTGCCTTCAGATCAGGGTCTGTGTTGTTTTTTCTACTGTTTAATCCTTACAAACAGCATAGACCCAGATCTGCCAGCGCATTATGTGATCTGGGTCTATGCAGTTTGCAGTTGGTATCGACTTATACGCGAGTATAGATTGTATTAATACTTGTCCTTACAGAGCATGGGCAAAGATGCTAAGAAGGCTGCAGTCAGTGATGAGTGGAGGAATACAAGTGTAGAAGAAAGGCTGGAATATTCTTTGGTTAAGGTATCAGCTGAATAAGGTTCAATTTTCATCATTTTAATTTTAGAAGCATGCATATTTTTCAAAGTATAATTTCTGATATATAGTTTTGTCTATATTCATTGGTCAGTATATCAGGTGAATATGATTCTTATTTCACTATATTAAAGATAATGATGTTAAGAAATGTAGTTTTTTGCAAACAATTATATATTAGATTTGGACTAAATTATTGCCAAAGATTGTCAAGGTACTTTACTATTATCAGCCCTTAACGCTTTCCTACATGCAAACATATGTGGACACCCCTATCTCATTTCAATGCAAGCACATTTTGACACCTCGATCATGTTTCTCTATCAAATACATTTTACCCGATCACATTAACAAATTTCATCTTTCCCATCTATATATTATATAGATAGTGAATATAACAGAGGGATGGAATGGATAGTGTTGGAAACCAACGAGGTTGCATTCAAACCCCATGCACCTGGACTTACAGGCACTTTTGGTCCTGCTCAGGCATATATAGGGACTTGTGCCTTCTGGGCTGCTATAATGTGAGAACAGATTCCTTATGTCCATGCTGGTATTAAAGAGATGCAATGAAAGGCAGGATACAAAATCCCCCAAAGTTAACAACTGCATTAGTGCTTTCTATTGTTAGTGCTTTCTACTGTTAGTGCTTTCTACTGATGCAGTCTTAGGATGTAGGGTGAGAACATCACTGTCTGTAGATTTAGACTTGGCACGTCTCTCAGACTTTTACACAAGATGGTGGACCATGTCCCCTCTAACCATTCTTTACAGATACTGTACTGCGATGATGAAGAGCACTTGGTGCAGGCAAGACATGTCTGATACGTGTTCTCAGAGACCTAAAAACGTTTTACACTGCCATTGTATATCTGAAAAGGACAATGAAAAAGAAATAACAGGAAATGACAACCCAGATGTGTAAACTATACCAATAAAAGCAGTGTCTACAAGATAAATGCTTGAAACAGCAAGTATAAGCAATACCATGTTATACTACATGGTCAGGGACAAAGTTCACAAAAGTCTAAAAATATGCAAAATTGATAATGAAAGAACAAATTTTTTTTTATAGTAATTTCTTATAATAACCTTAATTTATACACAGCTCAAGACCAGAGAGTATGTTCTAATTGGTATATTCTGTGATTATGTGATTATCAACATAAAAGTGCTATGTACATTAAATCTCACTCTCTCTCTCTTTCTCTCTCTCTCTCTCTCTCTCTCTCTCTCTCTCTCTCTCTCTCTCTCTCTCTCTCTCTCTCTCTCTCTCTCCAACCAACAGACCTACAATATCCTAACCATGTACACAGTTTTATCTAATTCTAAAAATCATAAATAATAGCGTTCCAGTGGTTAAACTCAAGTTTGGACAACCTTCCTCAAAACATATGAAGACATAAATTTCAGAAACTAATTTATAAAAAATACATAAATTTGGCTTCTTGCTGGGGGCTACTGACTTAAAGAGAAAGTAATTTAACTTGTGCCTATAGATGATCCTTGGCCTAAGGGCAGTTGATTCCAGCCTTACTATATCCGTATTCTAATATTCTACCGACCTGCGGTGATCTCAAGGTCTGTACTGGGGTGATCCCAGTATTATCCCTACTTTAAAACTGGGCTGATTCTGGAAACTGTCTATGGTGGGTTGATCCCAGCCTTACAATACCCCTTATTCTAATATTCTACTGATCTGGGGTGATTCCAGGGTTTGTACTGGGGTGGTTGCATTATCAAGTGATAGCACCACCTATGACAGAAAGAGTTAATCAGGAATACAATCTGTGCATTGTCAGTTGATAGCACCACCTATGATGGAAAGGGTTAATCAGAAATACAGTCTGCAGAGAATTATATTAGAAAGCAGTATGATAATTGAAAAATAAGCAATTCATACAACAATATAGAGATTTTGTGGTTTTACATCCAAAGAATGTTAAAAGTAATAATTAATGAACCAGATTTGCGTCTTTAAAATGTGTTCATTTTAATTCTGAAAATTAGATGAGCATGATTCTGATTGTAATTTATTTTACCTATTGATCATAATTTATACCAGGGAATTGACAAGCATGTGGTTGAAGACACAGAGGAGGCAAGGCAGAACACTGATAAATATCCAAGGCCCTTGAATGTGATAGAAGGCCCACTCATGACGGTAAGAATTATCTCTGTTTATTAATTAAAGTTATTAGACATCTGTCTCATTAAGTTTTATAAATTGAACAGTCATATTGAGAACACAGGTATGCTTATACATTTTTGGTCATAACAGATACAGACACATGCATGTGATTGTTTGAAGGCATGGCTCCCAAAATTTTACAATAATTTCAAACATTTCTTGAAGTACTGCAAAAGTGTTAATCTTATTATTTTTGAATCATGAATAATAAAGCCAGTATGTCTTCTTTGTGTTTTTATTCAATGCATTCTGTGTACAATTGTTGTTCAAAAGAAAGAAGATTCTCATCAGAATTTATAAATCAATTAATTTAAGTAATTGCTAATCATCAAAGTCAATTTTGCTGCTAAAAGTTATTCTAATTATGGGGCAAGTATTTATAAAAACATTTTTAAAAAAAAAAAAAATGCCAACAGGCACATGTGGCTTTGCGGTGTTATCAGACAATCGTCACGCAATCAACTGACCAGTGAATAATATCATGCATTCACTATACAAATGACCACGTTGTTCCTTAACAATTATTCTTGCTGTAGTCATTCAAAGAAATAGGTGTCCGAGTGTTAATTAGTGGGAATTTACAATAGATAACGGGATACAGAAACGTAAAGCTATTACTGTTAAAGAGGAGCTTGAAGCCCTGGGCAGGATTAAGTCCGGAGTTAAACAAATGCAATTAGCTTAGAGATTTAGGTCTTCACAAATCAAGCAAACAATGTGGTGGAGTGAAAAAATTTCTTACCCGAATTTATAAATCAATTAATTTACCTACCTTTTTAAGGGAAGACAATAGACTATCAATGCCTGCTCAATCAACCGTCATACATACCCACTGAAACAAGTTTATGGTCCAAATTGTCAGGAGCAGTTTTGGTAATTGCCACACAAATGAACCCCCCCCCCCCCCTTAACCCTTTTTATTTTCTAGCCTCAGATCATTCACATGTACACAGAAAACTGTCCTGCCAGTGATTGGAACAGAACCATTTAAGTTGTAGGGGTGGCACGATTGGCTAATATAATAAAACATTATACTCCCCGCTTTCGCTCTGCAGTGAAGCAAAGTCATAGTTAAAAACAAAAGTTCCTCTGTACGTTAAAGAATGACTCGACTGTTTTTTTGGAACTCGCTGTGTACCCATACAATCAAATGGTTTACTCCTAATCTGGGTTCAGGCAGTTTTACATGTATACTCACACCTGCAGAATTCTCATCACAAGTACATTAGGAGGTCAATACAGTACATTTGACCTCCTGTATGAATTTTCAGCTCAAGTAAAATGTACTTTTCAAGCCTGGAAAAAGTTTCTTTTTAGAAACTCCCAATGTCTGAATCATGCAGTTTATTGTCAGTCAGAAATCAGACCCTTTGGACATGTCCAGCAAATATGAATGTTGCCGGGGGAAAAAAAACTTGTCACAAGTTTGCGTGAATGTATTAGCAAAAAATTAAGTATTATGATTCGACTGGATCTATCAAACATTCTTTAAAATATAAATTATGCTTCTTTTTGCACATTTTTGATCGAATTACTATTATGGATACAACCAGATTTGACCAGTGAGTACATGTACTCTTAACTACTTACGCTTAAGTGTCCGATTTCGTATTCATAAAAATAAATATTAAATATGTAATGACCGTTTTAAGTAGTTCTTGTTTAATATGGAACAAGTTTATAGCTGCATGAGTGAAGTCCATAGTATTGCCCCGCCACCCTGATTTAAGATGGTAACTGTACCAGTGAACCATGTAGTTTTGTGCCCACTATTATACCCCACCCCCACCTTTTTTTTTGTTGATGCGTGCATCATTTTCTTCAGGTAAATTATATGGTTGGTTATAACACGGTTCAGGACATAGCACCATCTCGTTTTGTGGACCCTGACCATCATGCTATAGTGAGGCTTTACTGTATTTATATATTTATATTTGTAGCAAACCAGGGTGATCTAGGAGATTTTGGAATAATCTTTACACCCAAAATTACAGAAATGAAAAGTTAGGTTCCCAACTAAGATATGAAAAAGATTTTTTTAGACATTTCAGTTCAGCTTTATAGCTTTAATGTCCAGTCTGAAATAGAGAATGGCTTCTTAATGAATAGGTATGCAAGACCAAAATCCATGGCAACAGAACACAATAGTTTGTGCATTTATGAAAACACAACAAAATCGTCAGTTAGATAGATCATTTCCAGCATATATGCCAAAAATGCCTATTTTGCTTCAAGTCCAAGAAAGTGACAAATTCATTCATTTTGTGGAAGAATTCACCAGTTTGGTCATCCTTTCAAACAAATTGTAAACTAGTGGTCTTTCCTGTAATCATTAAAAAAAAATTTTTAATACTGCACATGTGAATTGTATTTTTCTCACAATAACTGTTATGTTCAAGATCCTGTTTTTATTTTCATTTTTGCGGGCACATTATGCAACAGCTGATCTGGGTCTATGCAGTTTGCAGTTGGTATGGGATTATACGCGAGTAAATAGGTAGTTTTTCTGACCCTGTCATATGTACATTTATTAAACTTAACTGGTTTGTTTATCTTGGAGGATACTACTTGCCACAGGCAAAAATATTTTACAGTAACCTACTTTTGATGCTCTAGCAGAGCAGATGAGTCACAACATTTACAGAATTGTTATGAGTTATTGCCCTTCTTAACTTGCAGCTGAATGCAGTGTACAATAGAATCATGTGAATACAGCCATTCTGGCAGTTGTTCCTGGACCTCTGTGAAACTTAGTAAATATTAAAGTCATCATCGAAAATAGTGCATATCAACAAATCATTTTGCTTCTGCGAGTTTTTTTAGAGTTATTGCCCTTTTTGACTTGGAACTGGATGTAATGTCTGACAGAATCTTGTGAATGTAACTGGTCTCACAGTTTTAAGTGGATTGCCATGAAACTTTGTACATATTATGGTCATCATTTGACAATAAGCATTTCAATCAATCACTTTGCCCAGGCAGTCATAGTTAGAGTTATTACCCTTTTTGTCATGCAGCTGAATGCATGTATGACAGAATCTTGTGAAGACAACTAGTTTGGCAGTTTTTCATGGATCACTATAAAACTTGGTACTTATTATAGTCATCATCTGAAAATTTGCATATTGAGCAATCACAATTCACCTGCAATTTTTGTAAGAGTTATTTCTCCTTTTTACTTTTAGCCGGATGCACTATATGACAGAATTTTATGAATGCCACTACTCTCGCAGTTTTTAGTGGACTGCTATCAAATTTAGTGCATGTACATTTTATGGTCATCATTAGAAGATATGCATGTTGACTAGTCATTGTACTCATCCAATTTTCGAAGAGTTGTCACACTTTTTGACTTCAGTTACAGCTGGATGCAGTACATGACAAAACCTTGTGAACTCAACTAGTCTTGCAGTTATTGATGGATTTCTCTTATACTTGGTACATAGTGTGATTATTATCTTAAGATATGCATATTGACCAATCACTGTACTCCTACGATTTTTGTAAGAGTTATTGCCCTTTTGTATATACAGATGGGTGAAATATATGACACAATCTTTTAACTGCTATTAGTCTTACAATTACTGATTTATCTTAGTGATACTGTGTACATATCATGGTCATCATATACAAATGTGCGTATTGACCAATCATTATGCTTTCATGATTTTTGTTAGAGTTATTGCCCTTTTTGACTAGCAGTTGGAGGCTACTAGTCTCACACTTGTTTCACTGGAGATTACTTTAGTCTCATCTCTATCATTGGGGTAGGGGTGGAATGCAGGAGAGGCGGGGTATATTTACTTGAGAAAATTGTCTATCATTTCTATTTTTATTTTAATACTTTCTTTGCAGCCTTCCTATTCTCTTGAAATTAGATATGGAGAGACCCACATCCACTTGTATTTTTTTCAGTACAACCTTAGTATATATATATAGAATAGCAGAGGAATCCTTTTGTCACCTTTTGTGTTCTTGTTATTTTACTATTTCCTCTCCCCATAATCTGCAGAAATGAATGGGAATGTACCACTGTTACTTTTTTAGATAGACTAGAGCATTGTAATGACATTTAATTGACTGTTTATCAATATTCTGATTGTGGTATGCATTGGTTGTTCAATTCTTTTTGCAAGTAATTAAAGATCTGTGGCTTTTTTTACAGGGCATGCAGGTGGTAGGGGATCTCTTTGGATCAGGAAAGATGTTTCTGCCTCAGGTCATCAAGTCAGCACGAGTCATGAAAAAAGCTGTTGGATATCTCATTCCATTTATGGAAAAGGAAAGGGAGGAAAGAATAAAGGCGGGGGGAAATTACTTGGTATGTCTTCCAGCTGTATGTTTAACCATACTTATGAAACTAATGGAACAAAGAGTATACAATTCTTGCCCTTTCATATATTGAATCATTTCATTTTTACCATATATGCTCACTTAATGGATGAGTCCAACTGCAAACAAAATGTGCCAGCAGATCAGGGTCTATGTTGTTTGTTCTACTGATTACTTCTTACAAACAAATAGACCCAGATCTGCTGGTGCATTGTGCGATGTCAGATCTGGGTCTGTGCAGCTTGCAGTTGAACCTGACTTATAAGTAAGTATATACAATATATTATATGGATATCATCTGCAGCACTGACAAAAAGATGCAATAGAACTCAAATTTTTTTTGTTTTTTTTAAAGCAAAATAATATTTTCCCTTTCAGGAGAGTGCATACAACGGCACAGTTGTCTTGGCAACTGTAAAAGGAGATGTTCATGACATTGGGAAAAACATTGTGGGTGTAGTACTAGGATGCAATAACTATAGGTCAGTACCTTTCTAATTTCATTGGATGCTATATAAACATTGTGTGTACTAGGATGCAATAACTATAGGTCAGTACCTTTCTGATTCATTGGATGCTATATCAACATTGTAGGTGTAGTACACACAGGTGATACATATAGGTAGAACCTTTCTAATTCATGGGATACTATATCAACATTGTGGGTGTAGTACTAGGATGAAGTAACTATAGGTCAATACCTTTCTAATTCATTGGATGCTATATGCAAGTTTTTGACAAAGCATTTTGTTTCACCTAAGGGCATGTCTTTACTCTTGTGAGAGTGATTTTGTTATCTTGTAATTCAAATATGTACATGTACATGTCTTGCTACCAAGGTTTTTATTGATGCCAAATTTAGCTTTTTTTTTGTCATCATGTAAAGTGAAAGTTTAGGACAAATTGTATCTTGCCAATATTAGTATATTATTGACATGTTTGTATGCTTTTGTGACGGTGACAGTGTGGTGGTCTTTATTATATTGCTAAATTGTATGTTAAGTCTTTTAAAGTGATCTAAATATACATCATGGAACTGTTTATTTGCAAGACATTTTGCTCTTTGTAGAAGCTCAGAAAGCTGGTCATGTTTTGCAACGTGTAAGACCACCTGTCAGAATGTCAGACCATTGACAATGAACAAATTCCCAAGTTCCACACATCTAACACCAGCTGTCTATCATTATTTATTTATTTTTTTATCTGAAATTACAATAGCTCACAAACCATGTTTAATCTTGGCTATGTGTGTATTATTACATAATTCTTCATGAGGTGTTGACCTTGTCTAACTCAGCTCAGTGTAATTCATTGATGGTCTGACACCTGGGCAATTTGTACTATATAACATGTACAAAATTAACTTTACATTGTTTCTCCCAATTTTCATACAATTTTCACTTTGAATCTGATTTGTTAGAAAATGCTATATTAATGCACAGGTTTGGTTGTCAATTTCGGCATTTCAGTTATATTTGATATTTAGCGTCAGAGTTTTTATGCTACTTATAACCAACATCAGGGAGGGAGTTGTGTTTGACAATAACAATATCTAGCAATAAGTAGGACACCAGTATAAACAATATATCATACATCATTATGATGGAAAATAATAAATACTGATGTGTCCTTGCTTTGATACCTCAATCAAATAAATGCAACTAAATATACATGTGTAAGTACAATCATTGAAATGATAGACTTATGATAATTTCATAGAAATCCCTATGAGACCATCATTGTCTTCCAAGATGTTACTGCCTGTTTCTTCTATTATGTTCTCTATGAAATACATTCCCCACTCACATTAACGTTAGGAAATAAATTCTGCTACCTCTCAAATCCAGCCTCCCAGAAAGACAAAAATTTCCTTTTTCTTGTCAATATACATTTTTGACAAAGGGAAGAGACTCTTACCCATTACCTCCCCATAACACTACTAGGTGGCTACCCATCAACTGAATGTTTACCAGTTTAAGCTTTCACTCAGTATGATCAGCATTGTACCATTTGTCCTCATGAAATCTAAGATATCTTCATTATTTCAACCCATCCATCAAAAAAATGCCAATACATTATTGTGTTAATGTATTTGCTACATGTTTCAATCATTATTGTTTCTTTTTTATCAATATTTGTGTGATTTTTTCACAGTTGTGGACTTGCCTTGTGCTCCAACATGGTATTGTTGGTGCTTGTTGTTGGTTGTTTATTCTTGCATAGTGCATGTAATTTTAGATTGTTATATGGGCAGTCAAGGTGTTATCAAACAGACCATAGCTTGTTAAAATATAAATGTAAGGGCTTGAAATATCTCTAGTTTGATGTATTATTGTCTGACTTGTGTTAACTGATGGCAGGACTTAACTATTACCATAGCCCCGAACAATATAAATTTTGTGTAACAGTTTATTATATGTTTGAGGGGGGGGGGGGTACAATTTTATCATCAGAGTTCAAACCAATTAGACACAGCATCAAACATTCTCAGACAATACTTCTATTAGACATAGTCATTTAAACTTTTTGTAAATATCAACGTTTTCTTTTATGCTTATTGTTTGTCTCATTTTTGTAATTGTCTTAACAATAATGAGTCAAAAGTGATTAGGCTAGATAAAAAAAACTAGTTTTGCACTGCTCATTGTCAGTTTTGTGCATTTATATTAATCAATCCCAGACACACGCAATCTCTTGCTGGATCCAGTGCACTTGAAACACTTGAAAGGAATGTTATTCATCACATGATATTATATATATATATATATATATATATATATATATATATATATATATATATATATATATATATATATATATATATATATATATATATATATATATATATATATATATAGTGATGTTTGCATGGTAAGCAAGAACATTTTTGATATATCATTCATCAAATCTGTTTCTCCTGCAGGGTAATAGATTTGGGAGTAATGTGTCCATGTGAAAAGATATTGGAGACAGCAATCAAGGAAAAAGCAGGTAAACTTTCCACATCAATAAATTTCTCTTTATCACAAATTTTATAACTGTTACCTGGTTAGAAACTTTATCAATCAATATGCAGCCCAAGAAATGATCAACAGTGGCTTGCAAATGTATTGAAGGGGGTGGAGGTGGTACATATCTGGATTATAGGTAGAGATAGTCTACAAACAGGTTAGAATACGAACTAAATGGAATCTTTTCAGATGAAAATATCTTTGAAAAAGGGGGTCAAGGGGAGTGCATGAAATACATGCTTTTTGAACTGCGGAGTCCTTTTACTTGTTTCAGTTGATTTTCTTCTTAATGGCCATACAATATATTGGTGTGCTGTTGAGTGTGACAAATGATATGGAGTGTGCAGGTTATAATAAGATTGTGTTTTGGAAAAGCATGGGGGGGTATATGAATAATTTATTGGCATGAAATTGGAGTCATGGAGATTGATTTTTAGATCAGAATTATGGAGAATATCACAATACAAAATTACTCCTCATGGATGACCACTCCTTTATTGCAGCCAGCATATAAGTGCAAAAGTTGTCAAATGTACCTCTCACAAGCGGACACATATTGCGGTTTACAGATGGAAATCTTGCATATTTTTTTTTCTAAACTGGCAATGACATTTGTTCCAGCATGCTGATAAAGTAACTTGGATCCATACATTGAGTCAAGCTATTAATCCAATTATTCTTAGTCGTCAGTTTTTTTCACGCTTTAATAATTACTGGCTAACATTACTAAAATGATAAAAGCTAACAGTTGAGAAGTGCAGTATTGTTCAGCTCAAGTAATGTGATGTTGTATTGCCTCAAAGTAAAAATTATATAATAGCCTTCTTGGATTTACTTGCATAGATTATGAAATGTATTGGACAAGGCACCAGACAATGACCAGTTATGTGACAAGCGCACTTCCTTGGTATACACAGCATAGCATGTGAAAGTTACAAATGAATTTCACAATGGTATAGTTGCCATTGAAGGAATAAGTTGTTGTGAAAATGTCATCAGTAAGAGAGAGAAAACTTCTCAGATTAGAAGAACCAGTAAAATTTATTTGACTCGAGAAAACTCTCAGAGTTCATGGATCATTGGCAAGAAATTTGACGTCAGAAAGACTAAAATAAATAACATCATCAGGGATAAAGAAAACATTCAGCAGCAGTGGGGAAATGGAATGGACAGAGAAAGAAAGAAAGATAGTTACAATCAGGAGATGTTTGTACCCTGATTTGAATGTAAAGGTTTTTGAATTGTTTTGCACTGTACTTGACAAAAGATTCCATTTGCAGGTCGAATGATTCAAGAAAAAGCAACCCTTTTCTCTGTTAAAATACAATATGACAACTTTATCACAAGTAACTTGTGGTTACAGATTTAGTCGGACACAATATCAAGTGTTCTGTCCTTAGTGTAGAGTCTACTGAAGTCAGTAATGAAGTTATTGAGGATAGGAACAAAAGACTGAATGATATATGCATGAGATATGACAGCAAGGATATTTTGAATTGAGATGAGACTGAATTGTTTTTGTTGCAGGGATAAGGAGATTTGGGTAGATACACTACATGCCTGTTATTAACTTACTCTCATTTTGACCTTTTGACATGTGATTTGGATTTTACCCATTGTCATGCATATTGTGTACACGTCGTATCTTGCCAATGTCATAAGACAGTTTGCACTTGCGATGGATGCATTGTCCACATCCATCAAGCATATTTTCATGAAGATCCTACAGATCATTGTATGTCTATTTTCAGACTTCATTGTGGAGACAATACATTTTATTCTTATCGTCATCTTAGCATAATATCTTAGTCTCCGAGATTTGTCTGAACTTCCATTTTAACACCCTGTGACATTTTTATACATCCACCATTTTGGCAGAGCATATTATGCTATGACCCCATCTGTCTGTCTGTTCATCTGTGTGTTAGCTTTTCCTATCCTGCATAATAATTTGACAGACCTGACTAGACTTTAGGGATGGCTTGCACTTTAAGGTTATGGATGGATTACACTTAAGATTTAGAAGAGGTCTGTTGATTTGGGGTCAACATGTCAAAAGTCAGGGTCATTGTGGCTCAAAGAAAAATGAGTATTGCAGAATAACTTTTATTTTAGAGTAAGTTCCTGGACCAAACTTTGTGGGTGGCTTGGACTTAGGGTAATAAAGCAACCTATAGATTCTGAGGTCTAGAGGTCAGAAATCATTGTAAGTCTAATAATAAATAATGGTCTCTGCACAGAAACTTTAGTAAAAAAATGCACACCTTGACCAAGGGTCCAGGTCATTAAAAACCCATTAGTCAATTATCTCCAGAGTCAATCATGTCCTTCTAGTTCCTACAAACAGTACTATTAAACATGAGGCAGGGCGGTTGTATAATGTCCAATTCATGGTATTCATGTTTAGAATGCTACCAGCAAGGTCACTGATAATATAAAGGGGACACATAGAATGGTTGGAAGCAAGCAAAGGAGTGATTTACAGTTTTGGTCTGTGCAAGTTCTTAATGCGAAAAATTATAAGCCATTATTGTAATTGTAAAATCACAAAACCCAGGGAGCTTCAAGAGATATAACAAGACAGGTTTGTGAGTGACAGATGAGGCAAACAGAAAAGCATGGATGTCAGGGCGGAAATTTGACTCGTCGTTTACAAAAACTAAAGCAGTAGATGAAAGTGCAGAATAGAAAAATCAAAATCAGCAGATGAAAGTGCAGAATAGAAAGATCCTGCTTTTTCCTCGATAAATGTTATTCACACCCGAAATATGGATTTGTGAAGTGTGAAGCTTACTTACTTGCTCCCAAGTACAACTTCAGAACTTCAGCCCATGGAAGCAGGCATTATCCAAATGGTTAAAGTCATGACAGGAAAAAGCTGCTGAGACCTGTGTTGTTCCTGATGGATAAGATGTCAACTGCAGAAAGATAGGGCATTAGGTGACTGCAGGATGTAATCCATTGCCTGATTTCAATAGGTGACTGGTGGATGCAATCCATTGTCTGATTTCAACAGGTGACTGCAGGATGCAATCCATTGCCTGATTTCAGTAGGTGACTGCTGGATGCAATCCATTGCCTGATTTCAGTAGGTGACTGGTGGATGCAATCCATTGACTGATTTCAGTAGGTGACTGGTGGATGCAATCCATTGACTGATTTCAGTAGATGACTGCAGGATGCAATCCATTGCCTGATTTCAATAGGTGACTAGTGGATGCAATCCATTGCCTGATTTCGGTAGGTGACTGGTGGATGCAATCCATTGCCTGATTTCAACAGGTGACTGCAGGATGCAATCCATTGCCTGATTTCAATAGGTGACTGGTGGATGCAATCCATTGCCTGATTTCAGTAGGTGACTGTTGGATGCAATCCATTGACTGATTTCAGTAGGTGACTGCTGGATGCAATCCCTTGCCTGATTTCAATAGGTGACTGGTTGATGCAATCGATTGCCTGATTTCAGTAGGTGACTGGTGGATGCAATCCATTGCCTGATTTCAGTAGGTGACTGGTGGATACAATCCATTGCCTGATTTCAGTAGGTGACTGGTGGATGCAATCCATTGCCTGATTTCAGTAGGTGACTGCTGGATGCAATCCATTGGATGATTTCAGTAGCTGACTGCTGGATGCAATCCATTGGATGATTTTAGTAGGTGACTGATGGATGCAATCCATTTCCTGATTTCAGTAGGTGACTGGTGGATGCAGTCCATTGGCTGATTTCATTAGGTGACTGCTGGATGCAATACATGCCTGATTTCAACAGGTGACTGCTGGATGCAATACATTGGCTGATTTCATTAGGTGACTGCTGGATGCAATCCATTGCCTGATTTCAGTAAGTGACTGGTGGATGCAATCCATTGCCTGATTTCAACAGGTGACTGGTGGATGCAATCCATTGCCTGATTTCAGTAGGTGACTGGTGGATGCAATCCATTGCCTGATTTCAGTAGGTGACTGGTGGATGCAATCCATTGCCTGATTTCAGTAGGTGACTGGTGGATGCAATCCATTGCCTGATTTCAACAGGTGACTGCAGGATGCAATCCGTTGGCTGATTTCAGTATGGGATATAGTGATGGCTGACATGATCCAAAATTGCTACCAGAAAACTGGCTTCTAAGAGACTTTGGGTAAGTCCATTCTTTGATTCATTCCATCATTGTTTCTTCCATTTATTCATTTATTTTTACCTATATTAAATCAGTGTACTGGTTGGTTACTTGTTCATTCATTTATTAATTCATTAATTCATTCAATCAGTTAGTTTGTCAGTCAGTCAGTCACATACACTTTATAACCTGTGCATGACTACAACATGTCTAATGCAAGCTTGTTTTAAACTCTGTGTTTTTATAAATTCTGTTGTCACTTCATTTATTTGTTCATTTCTTCAATTGTTTCATTACTTTATAGTTATTTGTACACATTTTAAAACTGAAATGACGATCACTTATCTTAACTAACAGCATGTCTGCATGTATTACTTTATGTTCATGTCTTTTAATCTTTTGAGGTGTGCCAGAGGAAGACAAGGAAGACTGGGTTGAAGAGGACTTGCTTCCCCTTCTACTACCGTGGACAACCCTTAAGTAGTATGGACAGTTTGCCAACAACTTGACCACAGAGAACACTGTCAGTGATGATTGGGAGAATGCATTGTAACATAGTGTGAGGAATTCCACTGAAAAATGCTAGACTGGAATGAAGAGGACTTTCTTCTTCTTCTACTGCCATGGACAACCCTTATGTAGTATGGACAGTTTGACAACATCTTGACCAAGGAGAACACTGTCAGTGATGATTGGGAGAATGCATTATAACATAGTGCTTGGATGAAGAGGACTTTCTTCTTCTTCTACCACCACGGACAACTCTCGAGGAATATTAATAGTTTAATAACTATACCAAGGAGAATGCCATCAGTGATGACTGGGGGAACGGATTGTTACAGAGTCCAAGGAATTCCATTGAAACATGCTGTACTGGGATGAAGTGGACTTGCTTCTTCTTCTACCATCAGGAACAACCCTTAGGGAGTATTGACAGTTTGACAACAACTTGACCATGTATATAACACCATCAGTGATAAATGAGACATTATTGTTACCTAGTTTGAGGGATTTCAGTAAAATATGCTTGCATGAGGAAAGTGACAATGAAAGGGACACACTTTGTGATAATGAACAACCAGCCAAACAGTGCATTACATTACAAACTGCTTGGTTGCAATCCACAGAATTAATGGATTATGGCCTTACTACAAATAATGCTGAACTTGTAGACATAATTACCAAAGCTCAAGACATTCCTATGAAAGACAAAAGAAAGCTGTAGAAAGCATGATTAAGACAAAATTGGATTAATTGTTTAATTCTTAAGGTTGCATAAGAACTATTGTGATCAAATTTCCCACAAGTGACAGCCTATGTAAAAACATATTATTGAGTATTCATAATTATTTTAAATGACATTAATAGATGTTTTTATCACCGTGATTCTGTAACATGTATGTGATTTTTAAATGAAAATATTAAATATTATTTGAAAATTAGTTATGTCTTTCTTTACTTCTTTACTTAATATTATTCACATCGGTGTGATCCCTATCTAGAAAGGCCTTCCATCTTATAAGGACACTCTTCTGCTGCTGAAGGGGTGGCAGTCTTATAAGAGGGGTTGCCTTTTAAGAAGGGGGACCACTGTCATTGATATAATACCATAAACCTACATTTATTTGTGGATTTTTAATTTCATAGTTTCCCGATTTCAGACTAATTCACTGTTCTTAAACTTTGAAGATCTGCTACTTCTTGTAATGTTCATTTTTAAAAAGGAAAAAAATTGCGGTTACTAAATTTTACAAATATATTCCCCTTGTAAATTCCACCAAAATAATTTGCATGCAGATAAAAAGTGGATTTACATTATACTCCTTCAATTTTCACAAGAACTAAAAATACACAAAAGAAAAGATGGGTATCAGGGCTGAGCACATTTTTTTTCCATCCACTTGTCCAGAACAAGTGGTTTCAGAAAATTCACTTGTCCCACCTATCTTTTCACTTGTCCCAAAATTTTAATAATTTGTCAAGATTTGATGAGATGTATGCACTTTAATCCTTTAGAAGGAACAAACGAAATAATGTACAATATATTTATTTCTTAAAAGAATTTAATTTGTCAAAAACATAGGTTGATATTATACATTTTGTTACATCAGAGGTTTTCAGTTTTTCCACTGTCCATGTATCTTATATGCACTATTTGTTGCTCTGATATGGTATCTTCAGTACTTCCATCAGCAAGAATGAAAATGAAATTACTGGAATTCAGACTTTCTCTAACTTCTCTTTAGATTTGATCAATTGATAGAATGAAGTCTCTTGTCTTGAATCTGTTCTTACAATTAGCACCAAGTTCAACTGCATACTTCTCATAGAGTGCACACAGCATTTTCTTATCAGAAAATGGTTTTCCATAATGGGCTAGATTATAGCTAGGCTGTGTTAAAGAGAGCTCTCATTTTTTTTCATTTCAGTCTCATTTAATTCCGAAAGGGCCTTTCCTAATGTGGTGTCAGCAACTATAACATCTGGGATTTTCTGCACATGCTGGCTAGTGTCATGCATATACTGTGCTGCACAGGCCTTGTGAGGTCTAGAATTGTCATGAGACTTGATTGATTCTATCCTGAATTTGTCAGTTCCATTGACAAATACACTGGTTGAATTTTCCAACCTGTGCAAGTTTGGGGTATTGTTTGCAATAACTGCAAAACATTTTTCCTGGTTTATACAATACAACGAAGCTGTTTAAAACACTACTAATTAATCATACTGGCTTTGTTTTGTTTCACGTGTTTTGATTGGCCAATAATTTTGGTTGCTTAGCCCAATATGCAGTCAAGTGATAATAAGATGTGCGCACATGCAACAAGTTATAAATGACCACAGGCAGGTGTGATACAGGATGTAAATAAATACATCGAGCGGGATAGAATCAAGCATTCAGTACACCCGCAGGGCATGAATGGCCCGATAAAGGTAGATAAAGTGATTATGGCATGAAATTAAACACCTGCCTGACTTCTTTTCAAATACAAAAAAAGCACTTGTCCCGGACTAGCGACTTGGAAAATTTTACTTGCACGACTTCAAAAATGAATAGTCCGGGATGATGGGCTATGGGATTTGCTCAACCCTGGGTATATATGACATCAGAGTTTTAGAATACTATCTTAAAGTCAATTTTTGTACATTTTCTGCAAATATTGGGGCACACAAAAGCTTTTTGTTTATTGTAAATTGACTGGAAACATCGTTTTATCAGGGTTTGTAAACTTAATTGAAAATCCTGAAAGTACTGGATTTGTTCTTTTTAAATCTGAGGACTTGAAAATCTTGAAAACTGTCAGTTTAGTGTTAAAATCCTTGAATAGTCCATGAAAATCATTTCTGCTCCCTCTGCAGTTATTTTGGACCATTTCTGTCATACAGTTTCTGGAATATCAGCATGATTGCTTCATCAATTCAAGATCATTATAATAACAGGTTCTGCAGTGGACCTCAAAAACCTCGAAAACCCTAAAGTTTTATTTTGACCTTAGAAACCAAAAAAAAAAGCCAAAAAATAAACTGAAGGAAACCTAAATAAAAACTAAAAGAAACAACTAAAAATTTGAAAAATCATTGGGCTAGCCTAGCAGTTGAGAAAGCACACTAATTATGCAAATTAAAGACATCCAGTCATTTTATTTTATCATTCATTTGATAGACCCATAATGGCATATCGTCAGATCATCAACAGCATTAGCATTGTGTTTGCTTCAGTCTTTGCACAGTTTGAAGTCTGTTTGTTTCAACCTTTGTTTGGATTAAGATTCTTTTACCAGAAGTGTTTTAGGGTGCATCGACAGAGTAGGGGACCATTGTGTCATGGTCTCCTCTGACAACACATCCATCATAGCATATCTCCAATGTCAAGGAGCAGGGCTGAGCAAATCCCATAGCCCGACATTCCGGACTATTCAGTTTCGAAGTCAGGCAAGTAAAATTTTCCAAGTCTCTAGTCTTGGACAGGTGCTTCTTGCCTATTTTTAAAAAAGTGCCAGTGCCTATTTTCATGCCATAATCACGTAAAACGTAAGACTGGCACTGAGTGTGGTAACTATTTCTCCAAAGAGACATAAGCCAGACTCTGTGGCAACAAAAATAATCAAATATGACACTACTAAGAGACTGAGAAATATTCAGCTATATTGATAGTTATCCCTGGCTTGAATTCACTGACTCAGAAGGAAAGATATTTTGCAGTTATTGCAAACAATATCCCAAACTGGCACAGGTTGGAAATTTAACCAGTGTATTTGTCAATGGAACTGACAAATTCAGGATTACGTAAACCAATCCAGTCTCATGATAGTTCTGGACATCACAAGGCCTGTGAAGTTAGGGAAAGTCTGAATTCCAGTAAATTCCTTTCCATTCTTGCTGATGGAAATACTGATGCTACTGTATTGGAGCAAGAAATAGTGCATATAAGATACATAGACAATGGAAAACTGAAAACCTCTGATGTAACAAAATGTATAATATCAACCTATGTTTTTGAAAAATTTAATTCTTTTAATAAATAAATATGTTGTGCATTATTTTGTTTGTTCTTTTTAAGGATTCAAGTGCAAACATCTGATCAAATCTTGACAAGTGATTTAAATTTGGGACAAGTGAAAAGAAAGGTGGGACAAGTGAATTTTCTGAAACCACTTCAGTGAAAATTTGTTCTACAATCAAGGTTAAGATAATAAGCAAAATATCAAGAATTTTTCCTCTTTCAGACATTGTTGGGCTGTCTGGTCTCATAACACCATCTTTGGAAGAGATGATCTATGTTGCCAAGGAAATGGAGAGAGTGGGTTTTAAAATTCCACTCTTGATTGGGGGAGCCACAACCTCAAAGTATGTACATGTATGATTGACTCATCTATGTAATCTAGATAATCTGAAGTCAGATGCAACTGATTTCAAAAGTAAATGATGAACGAACTTGTTGATTTTGCACAAAATCAACTTGAAATTCTAGCACATTATCACATCAATCATATTATAAATTTGGCAACTGTAACAATTTATGATGATGTAATGTTCCCTGTAATAATGCAGGCTTATGATGATGATATATTGTCCCCTGTAATAATGCAGGCTTATGATGATGTATTGTTCCCTGTATTAATGCAGGCTTATGATGATGTAATGTTGCCTGTAATAATGCAGGTTTATGATGATGTAATGTTCCCTGTAATAATGCAGGTTTATGATGATGTAATGTTGCCTGTAATAATGCAGGCTTATGATTATGTAATGTTCCCTGTAATAATGCAGGTTTATGATTATGCAATGTTGCCTGTAATAATGCAGGCTTATGATGATGTAATGTTGCCTGTAATAATGCAGGTTTATGATTATGCAATGTTCCCTGTTTAATATTAATTTTTGTATGTCCACCATAAAGTGGCACACATTATGTTGTGATGTCCATCCATCTATCCTTCTGTCTTTTAGCAGTTTCATCACTTGATTTGTCCACTATCAACAGCTACCAAATTTTGTGGCTGGCTTGTACTTGTGGTAAGAAAGACCTCTGTCGATTTTTGGATCAAAAGGTCAAAGGTCAAGGTCACTGATGGAAAGAAACAAATGGTTTCTGCACAATAACTTGAGTTCTACACCAGCTACAGTTACTAAACTTTGTAAGTAAATAGGATAAAGGTCAATGTCACTGTGACTGAAAGTAGTAAAATTATATCTGCACAATATCTCTAGTTCTGCACCATCTACAGTTACTGAACTTTGTGGATTGCTTGCATTTGGGGTAACAGAGAAGCCTGTTGATCTTGGGATGAAAAGGTCAAATATCAAGGTCACTGTGACTGAAAGAATAAAAATTGTATTTCTGTGGAATTCTCAACCCAATCATATTAAGATTAGGGAGGAAATCCACTACCTCCCAAATCCAGCCCTCCCAAAATGACGAAAATCGTTTTTCCCTATATATCATATAGATGAAGGGAAGTAACTCTTACAAATTACCTCCCCTTGTCATCACAATAGGTGGTCACTTGTATACCCAAATGTTTACCAGTTTGGGCTTTTGCTCAGGACTGCAACTAGTAAATTATGTTCTCTGAGAATACTTACCCAATCACATTGCTGTCAATACCTCCCACCCTTCCCCACAAATACAACCATCCTTTTGCTGCTTTTGCTCAAGCTTAAAATGGTCAACAGCTGATATATGGGTGACCACATAGCAGGGGCTGGTAGAGGTAATTTTTAAGAGTTACTTCCCTTGGGATGACTTTCTGTCATTTGAGGAAGGCTTGATTCGGGTGGCAGCAGAGTTTTTTCCTAATTTTCATGTGATTGGGTTGGTATTCTCAGAGAAACATAATTTACTAACAGATTTCCTTTCTGCACAGTAACATTTGTTCTACATCACAGACCTGGACCAAACTTACACATGGGGTAAGGAAGAATCCTATTGATCTTGATGTCAAAAGCTCACAGATCAAGATCACTTATATGGAAAGAAGACAAATGGTTTCTGCACAAAAATTTTAGTTGTCAACCATGTTCCTTTACCAAAGTTTGTGGATGATTTACACATTGGGTGAAAAAGAAGTTTATTGATTTGGGGCTTGAAAAGTCAGAGGACAAGGTCACTGAATACAAGAATAACAATGACTTTTGCATAACAATCTTTGTTTTAGGCCACACATAGTGACCAACGTTTGTGGAGGGCTTGCACTTAAGG
Organism: Margaritifera margaritifera; assembly: GCA_029931535.1. Classification (NCBI taxonomy): domain Eukaryota; kingdom Metazoa; phylum Mollusca; class Bivalvia; order Unionida; family Margaritiferidae; genus Margaritifera; species Margaritifera margaritifera. Next base: position 2,989,351 of record JAQPZY010001454.1, read on the forward strand.
TACAGAAGAGACTGTTTGTTTTTGCAATAAAAATGTCAAAGGTCAAGGTCAAGGTCATTGTAGTTCAAAGAAAAAAAATGGGATTTTGCAGAATAGCATTTGTTCCAGAGTAAGTTTTTTGACCAATCTCTGGATGGCTTGCACTTCAGGTAATAAAAGAAACTATAGCTTATGGGGTCTAAAGGTCAGAGGTCATGGTCAAGGTAAGTCTAATAAGAAATAATGGTTTCTGCACATTTAATTTTGTTCAAGGCCACATACCTTGACCCAAAGGTTGAGGTCCTTGAGACCCATTGGTCAATAATCTCTAGAGTCAACAATACATTATCCTTGAACAGCCATATTTCATGACCTTAACATGAATTTTAATGCATTCGTTATAATATTGTGAGAATCTATTCAAATAACCATAGAAAGTGTTCAACTATATCTACTTCATCTAATCATCATTAAAAAATGTTTGGCATTCATGTACATTAGTTCAGAATTACTGTTTTTCTGAGTGTGTGTAAGTTTACAGTAGGAACACAAAAAGACACCGGTTAGTTGGTCGATAAGTAGGTGAAAATGGAGGCAGAGATGACAAGAAATGAAAGACAGATAATTCGTGTGGAAATTTATGTTTATTATTTTTGCCAAAAATGTTTTTGGAATTCAAGGTTCTGGAATTGGAGGAATGGATCCATCATTTATAAGATGTGCATATCTACAAATCACTTTGCAGCCACAATTTTTGTTAGAGTTATTACCCTTTTTGTCTTGTAGCTTAATGCAGTGTATGACACAAACTCATTAGTGCAACTAGTCCCACAGTTGTTGATGGATTGCCATAAAACTTTATAAATATTATGATTATCACTTGAAGATGCACATACTGATAAATCTTTGTGCTTCCATGATTTTTATGAGTTACTGTCCTTTTTGACGTACAGCTGGATGCTGTGTATTACAGAATTTTGAGAATGCATCTACTCTTGCAGTTTTTAGTGGATTGCTTTAAAACTATTAAGTATATATTATGGTCATCATCAGAAGATATGCTTGTTGACAAATCAGAATAGTTATGTGCTATTTTTTACTATTGACTCATTTCCATCATGGGGTATGGGTGGGATGCGGAAGGGGCATGGCAAGAGTTACATTTATATGAACAAATTTCCTACCATTCTTCAAGTAAAGGTAAATATTAATATCATTCATTAATTATTACAAAAAGATAATTTCAAAATGAAGGAAAGATGTGAATCTGTGAGAGTATAACTTAACATGAGTGATATAAAAATGTCAGTTAGTATATGCTCTCAGATATTAGTTTTTTTTTAAATCTTTTATTTATTTATTTTGAATTCTTATATAAAATTTTCATTTTCTCACATCAAACAAAAAAATCTTGTTATGAAAATTATTCTGAAGATATTGAGAAGGTACTAAAAATTGCTGTTTGTAAAATACATAGACCTTGATTAGAATTCTTTGTAAATGTTGTTATGTGGTAATGTTAAATTCAGTACAGTAAAGTTCTGAAGAAAAAGGAATCAGATTTGAAAAATTGTTATCAATGACAGCAAAAATCAACTGTATTCCAAAAATATATACTTACTTCTAATTACTTGCACAATTTTGGAATTAAAAGTGGTGCTTGGTATTTCAAACTACTTATTGATAGGATTAGAGTTAATCCAAATGATATGGACTGGATATGTGGCACCATAAAATTGGGAGATAATTCACTAATGAAAGCCATTGCAACTGATGTATGACAGCTTTATGGACAGACCTCTTCTTAGGTGCTTTTTTGTATCAAATGTTAGAATCATAACATTGATAGTAACTGAATGAAAATATAAATTGCTTCAAGAATGCTTTTTTCATCACAATAATAGAAATGATATATACATTAGATTGAATTGGTGTTTAGGTCACCTGGCCATATGGTCATGCATCCATCATGCATTGTCGATCAACAATTGCTATTTCTGATAGCTTCTCAATAATAAATACTGGACCAATTTCAACCAAACTTGGCAAAGAGCACCCTGGCATGAAAGCCTTTCAGGTTTGTATGATGATTTGCCATCAAATATGAACACCATTACTAATATTAGAAAAACCTTTCAAAAGCAACAAACCACTCTGTGGACTTGACCAAATTGAACAGCATCATAGCATGAAAGCTGTACAAATTTGAACAAATGAGGCCGATCCACCATCACATATAGCCACCATTACTGAAAACAGAAAAGCCTTTAAACAACTTAATCACAAAATTTTACCAAGTTTGACAAAAAGTACCCTGGCATGAAGGGTTTCAAAAGTTTTACAAACGATGCCAATCTGCCATCAATATTGGCTTCTTCACTAAAAGTAGAAAAACTTTAAAAGACTTCTCAAAAACTGCTCAAAACAGTTTAATCAAATTTGACAAAGCATTTTGATATGAAGGGCTTTTAATTTGTACAAATGATGACTGTTGATTCACGATCAGATATGGCCACCATTACTAAAAATGGAAACTCCTTTTAAATGACTTTTTCACACAACCACTTCACAGATTTTGCCAAAATTTGTCAGAAATCATCCTGGCATGAAGGGTTTTTAAGTTTGTTCAAACATGATGACGATCTGCCATCAAATATGGCTGCTGTTGCTAAAAATAGAAAAACCTTTCAAAACTTCTCAAAAATCACTCAACAGAATTTAACCAAACGTAACAGAAAGCATCCTACTGTGCAGGTCTTTCAGATTGATACAAATGGTGCCAATTTGTCTTTAAATATGGCCACTGTTAATAGAAAGAGAAAAACATTATTCAAAACCACTAAACAGAATTTGACCAACTTTGACTGAAAGCATGCTTGCATAAAGGCCTTTCAGTATTGGACAAATGATGCTGATGTGCTATCAAATATGGCTTAAGATAATGAATACAGGGAAACCTTTAAATATTTGTTTTCATAACATGTACAATCAACAGCATATGAAGAAATTTCCTCAGAAAGCATCTTACTGACACAGATTTGTTAGCCAACTGCTCTTATATTTGGCTATTAGGCAGATGTCAGCCAGGTGAGTAATGTCAGTCCTACTTAGGGCTCTTGCTATTGAACACAATCCAGCTGAATCAAAACTGGTGTCAATATACATTTAATTTTATAAATCTTTTTCAGGACCCACACAGCTGTTAAGATTGCCCCCAGATATAGCTGTTCCACCATTCATGTACTAGATGCTTCAAAGAGTGCTGTTGTGGTAAGCTCTAATATGGATTTCAGTAACTGATTTGTAACCCAGCCATCCTCTACAAAATCTGTCTTGTATAACTTGTCACAGTTATCATTTCCATATCATATCTATGGAGGGGGGGCATTGAGTGTTACCCATGTCCATATGTCATGTCTGTTGTGAATTTTGTTTCTGCTCAGTAAGTTTTGAAAGACTTCATGAACCAAATCTGATATAAAGCTTTACATTAAAAAGACCAAAATCAAGTTAAAATTTCACAATCTTCCAACAAAATTGAACCAAGTTATGGCCCGTTTGACTTCAGCAACATCATGTTGACAGGAGCAATCATGTCATATTGACACATATCTAGTGTTGTCAAATACTGCCCCTTACATATCAAATACTGCCCCTTTCATATCAAATACTGCCCCCTATTGCAGTGATCAAAGAAATTTTGTTTCAGTCACCAGGCCTACGGCAAGCACCTTTAAAAAATTCACTTGCCCTGACTTCAAATCAACTTGCCCAACAAGGCCATATTTTTTATTATTATTTTGATAGATCCATTTCCTCCAGAAATATGAAATGGTCGGTCTCTTATACATGTAATATTGTTAATGAGACTGAACCCTCATTCACATTCTGCTGAAGGGGGGTTCATAACTAACAAGATTTCCAACAATGTTGCAATTTCTGCATGCTCGTGTGGAATTCTGAATAATTGTGGCATGCACTTATGCTCTTGCGATTTCCTACTCTATGCCTCTAGCTTTCATCTGTCTTCATCTGTAGGGATGAATATTTGGGGGCCTTGGAGTAGTTTCGTTTTCTGAATGACGCATAAATTTCCATGTTTCTCTGTCAAAGTTGAAAATAGAAATCAAGTAGGATAGGCATTGGTCTTTTTTATATCAGTCAGTAAAAACAGTAGCTTCAATAATAATTAGTTTGTGTGATAGTACTGTGGATGTGTCACAATTACAGAAAACACACACTCCATATCAATAGAAACACCGGCTTCCATCTCATTGAACTGATTAAAATATAATGTAATGATCTCAGTTCCTTAAGGGTGAAAAACATTTTATTGGAGGCTTTTATAAGTAGCTAATCCCCTAGCTTAGCTTAATTGTCAAACAATCGTATAGATACTGTTCGATATATTTAACCAGCGATGCATTACCAAGTCAGTGTGAGCAAGGGACAGCTTGTTATTATTCATAATGTACAAGTGAGCACTAATTATAGATAAAAAAATAAAATACGGAGAACAGAAATAATACTATTCCCCATTCATAATTCATGTGCTTCACTTTGTACACATAAGGTTTATAGCTTTAGATTCAATTAAACAGACCATCTTCATACAGTGGAGTACCTACAGATGGAGCCCCAGCAGTGAGCTGAGTATTAATAATTTACCAGTGTCTTTCAAGAACTTCAAAATGAAAATGCCACATTTCATCGGTGGGCTTAAAGTTTCTTTCACACAAATTAGATAACACTTTCTTTTGGGACAGGTCCGACAGGCAACATACTTAGAATATGAGTGGGGTCTGATCTAGATTTAGAGGGGCCCCAGGCTTCGGGCTATCAGTTATTTTAGCTCTGTATTGTATCAAATATTGTCCCCATTGTATTAAATACTGTCCCCATTGTATCAAATACTTCCCTAATTGTATCAAAATACGACCCATATTGTATCAAATACTGCCTCTATTGTATCAAATACTACCCATATTGTATCAAATACTGCCATTATTGTATCAAATACTACACATATTGTATCAAATACTGCCATTATTGTATCAAATACTACCTATATTGTATCAAATACTGCCATTGTATCAAATACTACCTATATTGTATCAAATACTGCCATTATTGTATCAAATACTACCCATATTGTATCAAATACTGCCATCATTGAATCAAATACTACCTATATTGTATCAAATACTGCCATTATTGTATCAAATACTACCTATATTGTATCAAATACTGCCACTATTGTATCAAATACTATCTATATTGTATCAGATACTGCCACTATTGTATCAAATACTACCTATATTGTATCAAATACTGCCACTATTGTATCAAATACTACCTATATTGTATCAAATATTGCCTCTGTTGTATTAAATACTGCCCATATTGTATCAAATACTGCCCATTATATCACAAGGTTTTTTGAATTCTCATCAACAGTGAATAAGGAATTGCATGACAATTTCTCAAAAAAGTGATAATATATATACCACTACTACTAATAATAATAAAACTAAAACTATTATTATAATTGAGAATCATTCTGATTAAAGAAATACCATGTAAATGTTTACAGTGCTCTGCCCTTATGAATGAGGAGAATCTTGAGGATTTTGTGGAGGAGATAAAGGAGGAGTATGAGGAGATCCGCTCTGAACACTATGACTCGCTCAAGGTATATCAGATTAGCAGATAGTCAAGCATAGGTGTCACTTTCCAGCAGTGACTATGGCAACAGTGGCATCTGTATCAACAATGTTGAGATTTTGTGTTGTATAGTCATTAGCTCATCTGGTGATATTGCCAAATAGCTTATGGTATGGTCATTCGACTATTGTCCATTATCTGTTCACAATTGTTACTTACATCTTCTTGATGGTATTGCGCATAATTGTTACAGAGACATTTTGGCATCAAGACCTTTCAAATCTGTTCACAGTTGCCAAAAATAGAAAAAACTTTAAATAACTCTTTTTATGAACTTCTAAATAGAATTTGACTAAATTTTACAGAAAGCAGCCTACAGGGCATGAAGACCTTTCATCTTTGTACAAATGATGTTGATTCACCATCAAATATGGCTGCCATTACTTAAAATAAAAAAACCTGTAAATGACTTCTGCTCAAAAAATGATAAACATAATTTGACCAAATTTGACATAAAGCATCCTGGCATAAAAACCCTTCATATTTATACAAAAAAGATGCCTATCAGCTGTCAAATGTGGCCACAGTTACTAAAAACAGTAAAAACCTTGAAATGACTTCTCAAAAACCACTTAACAGAATTTGACCCAAAAAATTAAGCAAAGCATTTTTGCATGAAGTCTTTTCAAGCTTGTACAAATAATGTCAATCCACTGTCTAATTTGACTGCTGTTGCTAAAAATAGAAAACCTTTAAACAACTTTCTCCCAAAAACCAAACCAACAGAAGTTTACCTAATTTGGCAGCATCCTGACATATGGTCTTTCAAGTTTGTATAAATAATTCTAATATGCCATCACATATGGCTGCCTATATATACAAATAGAATTTTTAAAAAACTTTAAATGGCAGAAAGCTTCATACTAAAGTAGATTCTTGGCCAACTGCCTTGATATTTGGCTTTGATATGAATGTCAGTCAGGTGACCTCAGGCCCAGTTGGGTCTCTTGTTTGTAAGTTTTATATACAATATCATAGCATGGTATAGTTTAAACCATATTTATTTTGAGAAACTTTGTCAAATGCAATTAAAAATATATGATTTTGGGGATTCAGTGGAAAACATCAGCTTATTAGAGTACTGTTTAAACTAAACTAGCATGGTATGGGAGGAATAGTGTTTTGTGGAACCTTTGTTACTGAAGTCCACCTAAATATGCATAAGCATCATTTTCAGGTTGTTATGCTCTCAAGATTGGGCATCAAGTGTCTGGTTGTTATGCTTTCAAGATGTGGCATCAGGTGTCCTGGTTGTTATGCTCTCAAGATTGGGCATCAAGTGTCTGGTTGTTATGATCTCAAGATTGGGCATCAAGTGTCTGGTTGTCATGTTCTCAAGATTGGGCATTAAGTGTCTATTTGTTATGCTCTCAAGATTGGGCATCAAATGTCTGGTTGTTATGCTCTCTAGATTGGGCATCAAGTGTCTGTTTGTCATGTTCTCAAGACTGGGCATCAAGTGTCTGGTTGTTATGCTCTCAAGATTGGGCATCAAATGTCTGGTTGTTATGATCTCTAGATTGGGCATCAAGTGTCTGGTTGTCGTGTTCTCAAGATTGGGCATCAAGTGTCTGGTTGTTATGCTCTCAAAATTGGGCATCAAGGGCCTGGTTGTTATGCTCTTAAGATTGGGCATCAAGTGTCTGGTTGTTATGTTCTCAAGATTGGGCATCAAGTGTCTGGTTGTCATGTTCTCAAGATTGGGCATCAAGTGTCTGTTTGTTATGCTCTCAAGACTGGGCATCAAGTGTTTGGTTGTTATGCTCACAAGATTGGGCATCAAGTGTCTGGTTGTTATGATCTCTAGATTGGGCATCAAGTGTCTGATTGTTATGCTCTCAAGATTGGACATCAAGTGTCTGGTTGTTATGTTCTTAAGATTGGACATCAAGTGTTTGTTTGTTATGCTCTCAAGATTGGGCATCAAGTGTCTGGTTGTTATGCTTTCAAGATTGGACATCAAGTGTCTGGTTTTTCTTTTGTTTTTTTGTATGGTGTTAGATGGAGAAATCTGAGTTTGGATTTGTCTTTAATAAATGTATAATGAAACTATTTGTAAAAATTCATTAAAAACAAATTTTTATAACAAATGTGTAGAGATATTTCAATGATACAGATTTAACATTATTACTTTGTTCCATTTGACAATTGGCTAAATCTGAGTTTGTTTTAAATGAGTTCACAGCATTGATCCATCTGACTAAATCTGAGTTTGTTAGCGATGAGTTCACTGCATTGTTCCATCTGACTAAATCTGAGTTTGTTAGCGATGAGTTCACTGCATTGTTCCATCTGACAGTTGGCTAAATATGAGTTTGAAATGAGCTCACTGTATTGCATCTGGCATTTGGCTAAATCTGAGTTTGTTAGCGATGAGTTCACTGCATTATTCCATCTGACAATTGGCTAAATATGAGTTTGAAATGAGCTCACTGTATTCCATCTGACAATTGGCTAAATCTGAGTTTGTTTGAAATGAGTTCACTGTATTGAAATGCATTTACACATTTAACTGTATCTCCTGTGAATTACATGTTTTTTAAGGTACATCGGTGCTTTAGATACAGTAATCTATGCTTATCACATAGTTGGTACACTTTACATACAGTGTTTGTGGCTTAATATTTTTGATATGTCAGCATGTTAACATATCACTTTCTGTGAATCTGATTGGTCCAAATAAACCCATGAAATTCTTGTGCAATATACTCATTATTGAATGGCTGTGACAGTGGGAATTTTCTTTGCCCTGCCTTTTGGAACCTTTTTTTTTGTACTATTACTATCAACAATATGGTGCCTGTCTTTCCAATCAATAGCCCAATGGACATTGGAAAAAAACTGGCGACTATAACAAAAATGCACAGTAGTGGTTATGTATGTCAGAATATGGCCAATTTACCCTACACATAATTCTCCAAATACCAAACTAAATCTAGAACATGGGTACATTGCTACTACCACATGGTATGAATCTTGCACCCCACCCCCAGGACAAATGTGGTTTAAATGTCAAGCTATAAATAAACTCACCTGTCTTATGAAAAGAATGTCAACAAATGCCAGTCTCTCAACTGAGAGAAAGTTATTTAACGACAGCATTCTTCCAAATCAAATAATGCAAATATCCAGTAACAACAAATTAAATCTAGAATCACTATACTCAGCAACACCGCTAGCCTAGATTTAGTAAATTTTCTACATCTAGTAATCATTCCTTCACACAAATATCCAACAACTGATATGCTACTTTTTTCTGTTGTATCCAATACTGCATCTTTGGTGAATGTCCATAGTGGAATTAACACGCTTTTCAGTGGAAAAATTGTAAACAGTCAAGTCGAAATCCATGTAGATGGCGCATCAACTACTCCAGCTGACCTTATCCTAGTGAACTACATGACATCACACAGGAATTTCCATTAGACACCAAGTTTGAAAAATTATGTCTGTGTCAAATATTCTATTTATTTGGAAGGATAGTTGCTCTATGAAATAAAATTTGTAAAAAAAACAAAATCTACTTTTAAATGGTTAATGGTAAATAGTCTGGGACTATTTTTTATGCACAAGAATTAAAAGGAGCAGTGTCTGAGTCAGAATTAAATTAAATGCTGAAAATTATTTGTTCTTCTTTATATCTAAACTCTTTCCACTAAAATAAAAACTATGATAAAACAGGATCTCAAATGGGTAAACTCACTGAATAATTTCCAGCTTCTGCTTGCCAAGGCTCACATAAAGTGGAAATTATTTATCTCATTTCATAAATTCAGTATTAAATCATTACCAATTTGTGATCCTCTATTTATAACAAATATAAAATGATATATTGGTTATTACCAGGCACATCACACAATCCATTTTGATTTGTTGTGTATACATGTCACCCTGTTTATAATGCTGATTATACAAGTGTGTTTTTAAATAAGGGAACCTTACATTGAGGGATGTTCTTATAAGGCCATGTCATGATAGTGCATTAAAACACAAAAATAGGATATATAATGATGAGAAATCACATTATAATTGGTTCGCATTAGCCAAGAACTAATGTTAAGTGAATTAATTTAAATAATTGATCTCTGACCATACCAATGTTATAAGAGGGGTAGTGGTATACTGGGGGGATTTATAGTGAGGGACCACTTTATATATGTATGCAGTGTTTCACATAGGATCTCAAGGACATGGGACACTGTGTCCCCCCTCCCTCTAAATTTTGGTGACACGCACCATTTTGGAGGGCCAAATGTTAATAATAGTACATGATGCACTAATAGTGCTATAGAACTGAGATAAATCTTGGTTGCTTCAACAGTTTTTACACCTTAACTTTGTGCTCTGCACTGTACTTTCATATTTTCCTTGAACACTTATATTATTGCAATAAAAGTTTTATCATGTGCTCAAGTAACTCATGAAAACATCTGGTTAACCAGAAATGAGCTGCACCATGGAATTTTCTGTTCCGGATCTTGCTCTCTCTTTTAACTTTAATGTACACCCATTATCTAACAGCATTTATTATAAATAAATATCTGTATGTTCTAAATTACTTTTCTTTCCAAACTAAGAAATCATTAATCACATGACAAATTGTGTATATTTATAAATTTAATAACTTTTGTCAACCTCAAAATAAAATAAATCTTCCTCGCCGTAGGGGCAGCAACTTTAACCTCGAAAATATGTTACACCAATGGCTGCCAAACACTTTACATTGCAACTCAGCTGACTCTCACAAACTTTGAATGTTTTCATTGCCAGACACATTGTTTAAAAATGGATATTCATTGTCATCTTACAGTTTTATCACCGTTTGCGATTTTGGACATTGCTAGCACCAACAGACATGGGTGGACATGCACTAATAAAAAGTTGTAGGCGTATTTTTCGAATTTTTTTCTGACAAAAAGTGTGCTCAGGAGGCCACACAGGGTCAAGATTTGGGGGACATAGGACAATAATTTGAGGGAAACCCACAAGCCTGCACTCTATGCACAACACTGTGTATTTATATACCTTGCATATTTAAATAGAAATCCAGTGGGTTTGTGCATATAGATGAGTGTTAAAACTCTGCTTACCACGCAAGTAAGTTCATGTGCATCTCAAGTTCTTACCTTCAATCTTGTTCAATCCTTTTTTTGGGGGCTGAGTGAATTAAAGTGCTGGTGCACAAGAGCTAGGTGTAAGGTGCCTGTAACTCACAGCACAGCTTTGATTACATCTTCGAAGGAACTATAACTCCCCAACAAATTTGACTATATTGGAGAAATTTTATATATATATGAAATTATTGGCAAGATGTTCTCTTATTTTATTCATTCCTAATTTTCACATGTAGAAAATATATCTTTATATTTTCACATGTGAAAATACAAAATTTCCCATCATGTCATGCAACTCTTGATTGTGTGTGGCTACAGGAGTTGAACTTTAAGCAAGAAAAATGAGCACTTTGTGAGCTAGAACAAATGAATAGAAACTGCATTACCTTTCATACATGGAATTTTTTTTTTGCCAAAGAAATTGTACTCGATGCAGTTTGCTTCTCTATGAAATTATATCCCCTATACTACCTTGACAACAATGTTACAAACCCATTATATCCCCTATACTACCTTGACAACAATGTTACAAACCCATTATATCCCCTATACTACCTTGACAACAATGTTACAAACCCATTATATCCCCTATACTACCTTGACAACAATGTTACAAACCCATTATATCCCCTATACTACCTTTACAACAATGTTACAAACCCAGTGTGCTGCATTGCTGATTAGGACTTTGTGGTGAGATGGAGTAAAGTAGTTTACAAAAAGTAAAACATGTAATTTATTAAAACAGGTTAGGTCATCCAAAACCTACCGCTCATTTAAATCACTGATATTTTTATGATCAGCCTATGAATATAATTGAAAGTGAGGTGACCTTACAAAAAGGGATGGGTGGGTGGGTGGGGGGGGTGCTGAAGAGTGATTTGAATCTTCTTAGCTTCATGTCAGAAGCAAGTTTGACGTATAATAAACAAAATTTTCTTTTCTTTTTCTCATTAAAATATCACATCTTTTGTACCACATGATGAAATATATATCCAGTATTAACAAGGGAAAAGAATATATATGCATACACATACATACATACTGTAAAATCAGATATTTTTGTTGGATTTAAATTTTTCATTTTCGTGAGTATTGAAAATCCATGAATTTAAAACCAATGACATTTTTTACTCTTCCTTCAAACTGGTCCAATAGACTCTGGTTTATAACTGGTCCAGTAGACCCTAGCTTATAACTGGTCCAATAGATCCTAGCTTATAACTGGTCCAGTCAACCCTAGCTTATAACTGGTCCAATAGACCCTAGCTTATAGAGGATCTCTCCCTTCAAACTGGTCCAGTCAACCCGAGCTTATAACTGGTCCAATAGACCCTAGCTTATAGAGGATCTCTCCCTTCAAACTGGTCCAATAGACCCTTGTTTACAACTGGTCCACTAGACCCTAGCTTATAACTGGTCCAATAGACCCTAGCTTATAACTGGTCCAGTAGACCCTAGCTTATAACTGGTCCAATAGACCCTAGCTTATAACTGGTCCAATAGACCCTAGCTTATAACTGGTCCAATAGACCCTTGTTTACAACTGGTCCAATAGACCCTAGCTTATAACTGGTCCAATAGACCCTAGCTTATAACTGGTCCAATAGACCCTAGCTTATAACTGGTCCAGTAGACCCTAGCTTACAACTGGTCCAATAGACCCTAGCTTATAACTGGTCCAATAGGCCATAGCTTATAACTGGTCCAATAGACCCTAGCTTATAACTGGTCCAATAGACCCTAGCTTATAACTGGTCCAGTAGACCCTAGCTTACAACTGGTCCAATAGGCCATAGCTTATAACTGGTCCAATAGGCCATAGCTTATAACTGGTCCAATAGACCCTAGCTTATAACTGGTCCAGTATATCATAGCTTATAACTGGTAAAGTAGACCCTAGCTTAAGTTAAATTATGTGTCTGTATAACAAAGTTAAATGATGTATCTGTATAAAAAAGTTAAATGATGTGTCTGTCTAACAAAGTTAAATTATGTGTGTCTGTATAACAAAGTTAAATTATGTGTCTGTATAACAAAGTTAAATTATGTGTCTGTATAACAAAATTAAATTATGTGTTTTTATAACAAAATTAAATGATGTGTCTGTATAACAAAGTTAAATTATGTGTCTGTATAACAAAGTTAAATTATGTGTCTGTATAACAAAATTAAATTATGTGTCTGTATAACAAAGTTTAATAATGTGTCTGTATAACAAAATTTAATTATGCATAACAAAGTTAAATTATGTGTCTGTATAACAAAATTAAATTATGTGTCTGTATAACAAAGTTTAATTATGTGTCTGTATAACAAAATTTAATTATGTATAACAAAGTTAAATTATGTGTCTGTATAACAAAATTAAATTATGTGTCTGTATAACAAAGTTTAATTATGTGTCTGTATAACAAAATTTAATTATGTATAACAAAGTTAAATTATGTGTCTGTATAACAAAATTAAATTATGTGTCTGTATAACAAAATTAAATTATGTGTCTGTATAACAAAGTTTAATTATGTGTCTGTATAACAAAATTTAATTATGTATAACAAAGTTAAATTATGTGTCTGTATAACAAAATTAAATTATGTGTCTGTATAACAAAGTTTAATTATGTGTCTGTATAACAAAATTTAATTATGTATAACAAAGTTAAATTATGTGTCAGTATAACAAAGTTAAATTATGTGTCTGTATAACAAAATTAAATTATGTGTCTGTATAACAAAGTTTAATTATGTGTCTGTATAACAAAGTTTAATTATGTGTCTGTATAACAAAGTTAAATTATGTGTCTGTATAACAGAATTAAATTATGTGTCTGTATAACAAAGTTAAATTATGTGTCTGTATAACAAAGGAAATTCAAGAATTCAAGAACAGTTAATACTTTTAAAAATTGTTTTAATTAAGAATTACTTGTTGTTTACCTAAAAATGGAGATTCCATAAAAATTAACCCGAGAATCTGACAATGTTTGTCCATTAGAGAAATTCACTGGTAGCAACATAGCGTTTGGAATGTTATGTGCTTGCTGTATGTGTTCACACTGATTTCAGTGCAGTGGAATTTTATGTGCTTGCTGTATGTGTTTACACTGATTGCAGTGCAATGGAATTTTATGTGCTTGCTGTATGTGTTCACACTGATTGCAGTTCAGTGGAATTTTATGTGCTTGATGTATGTGTTCACACTGATTGCAGCAAAAAATACAAGAATTCCAGAGTGAAAGAAAGAACATACCATCAAATGTTAATCCTGCTGTACATTTACAAATTTTACCCTCATTTAAACAGTTCATTCACTCAGTGCACCATAAAGGTGCCAGCAGGGCAAAACCCATCACATATGTATTGTTTTGACCTTTGATAGTTCATCAGATGTAAACAATACCCACTTAGTATGAGCTTGCTTTACACCCAGTCTTTATATGTTTGTGACAACAAATCAGCGTTTTAATTAATTCCTATCCCATGTTTTGTTAGGTTAGCTATCTACTTCCCATGGAGCAAGCTAATGAACACCTGTCCTTTGTTTCTATAATTTATAAACCAGTTTGTAAACAAAACTTGACAGGCTTAATACTAGTTAAATCACTACAAAACAGACTATTGACTTAATTAATCTACAAATCCATGAAATTCATTCATGTACATACCCACAAAACTTTGTCCACACAAATTTACTTTCACTCAGAAAACAATGAAATTTTAACCTCACGAAAATGTCCCAATATATATCTAGAGGATCTCAAATAGGTAATGATTTAATATTTAATTTATTCAGTGAGTTTCATAACTTCAGTATCAAATCAGTACCCATTTGAGATTCTATTTATCACATAGTTTTCATTTTAGAGGAAAGAGTCTCGATAGAAAGAAGAACAAATGATTTTTGGCATTTCATTTAATTCTGGCTCAGATACTGCAACTTTCAGTTCTTGCACATGAAAAAGTAGTCCCAGATGTGAGTTTAAGCAATATTGCACAATTCGATAACTAATAACATTTAGAAGTAGATTTTTTTTTTTACAAATTATAATTCAGAGAGCAAATGTCTTTCCAAATCAATAGAACATCTGACATGGACAACATCATTTTTCAACACTGGATCTCCAATGGAAATTCCTGTGTGATGTCACATAGCTCACTCGGGTCAGGTCAGCTGGAGTAGTTGAGATGCCATATACATGGATTTCGATGAGACAGTTGCAACATTTCCACTGAAAAAGTGGATCGATTCCATCATGGACATTCACCACAAATGCAGTATTGGATATGGCAGAACAAATAGCATTCCATTTCTTGGATTTCTGAAGGAATGCTTACTGGATGCAGTCTGGAGGTGTTACTGAGTATGGAGGATATATGCATTCATGTGGCTCTAGCGATTCACAGATTTAATGTTTTGTGACTGGATATTTGCATTATTTGATTTTGAAGAATGCTGTGGTTGGATAACTTTCTGTCATGTGGGAGACCAGCATTTGTTGGCACTCTCTTAATAAGAAGGGTGATTTTTTTTACTCCTGTAGGTTGACATTTAAACCAAGCTTGTCCTGAGGGTGGGGTGGAAGATCCATACTGCATGGTAACAGCAATGTAAAGGGGACTGTCTGCATTACAGTAGACTACCAGGCATTTATCTGCATAGACTCAGTATATTCATATTGTACAGCATGATGGATTTTCTCGGTTGTCCCACATTTTTGTTTTTTATTATGGGAACACTTACTCATGTTCTAGTTTGGCATTCAGAGAATTCTGTGTAGGATAAATGGGCCATATTCCAACCTACGTAACCACTACGGTGCGTTTTGTGATAGTCACCCATTATTTCCCAATGTCCATTTCGCTGCCGAGTGGAAAGAGGGCCACCATATTGTTAATAGTAATAGTAAAATAAAGTGATTCCAGAAGGCAGAGTCTGGAAAATTCCCCCAGTCACAGCCAATCAGTAATGAGATTACTGAGCAAGGATTTCATGGCTTATTTGGACCAATCAGATGGACAGAAAAGTGATATGTTAACGTGTTGACATATAAAAAATAATAAACTGCAAGTCTTTTGGTATCAATATATCAGGAGTTGGCTGAGAAAAATTTATTTCAATTATATAGAATGCAAGTAAAATGGAATTTTCAAAATTTCAGGACAGAAAATATCTCAGTTTGGAGGCTGCAAGACAGAAGAAACTTGAAATAGATTGGGCTACAGACCCTGTTGTTGGTAAGTCATAGGGAAATAGATTGGGCTACAGACCCTGTTGTTGGTCAGTCATAGATAAATAGATTGGGCTACAGATCCTGTTGTTGATAAGTCACAGGGAAATAGATTGGGCTACAGATCCTGTTGTTGGTAAGTCATAGGGAAATAGATTGGGCTACAGATCCTGTTGTTGGTAAGTCATAGGGAAATAGATTGGGCTACAGACCCTGTTGTTGGTAAGTCATAGGGAAATAGATTGGGCTACAGATCCTGTTGTTGGTAAGTCATAGGGAAATAGATTGGGCTACAGACCCTGTTGTTGGTAAGTCAGAGGGAAAAAAAGAACAAAATGGAAAATGAATGAGAATAGTAGTCTCCCCGGCATTAAATTACTGTGCTTTCACATTCATTCTTTAGGTATCAATAAATTTGCTACAAGCCATGAATCTAATGACCCACAGTGAAAATAATCCATGCCTGATGAATGAAGACATCCCCCATCAAGGGCATATCTGTGAATTTAAATACTAACAAAAAAGTGAATAACCACAAAAAAATGTATTAAAAAAATCTGAGTAAATCTATGGTATGCACTAAATCAGATGCCACCAACTCAAGGATGTGGAGTCTCATTGTGTGGGTGTACAACAAGAGATTCACTAAAGTTATATTTTAGATCTTGACAGACAAAATCATAGTTGTTCAGACCAAAACATTTTTTTTATATTTAACTAATGGAAGTTTGAAATATAATCATGATTGAACAGTGTAACTTTGCTATTAAATCCAATTGAAAACTGTAATCATGATTTAACAGTGTCATTTTTCTATTAAATCCAGCTGTAAATGTCTGATTAAATTCACCATCATATTGACAAATTGTATTTTAATTTACTTTTATAACATTGTACTTGTATCATTGATCAGGAATGTTAGTCATATAAACTGAGGTCAAATCAATAAGTTTAGCTTATAGTTGAATAGTTCTTGATATACAGTCAAACCTCCCATATTGGCCACCTGCATGTAAGAATCATCTGTGTATTATAATTATATAATTCCATAGGTCCCATATATATATATATATATATATATATATATATATATATATATATATATATATATATATATATATATATATATATATATATATATATATATATATATATATATAATGTGTGATATGTGTATTATATCATTCCATAGGTCCCATGTATATATAATATGTGATCTGTGTATTATAATTATATAATTCCATAGGTCCCATATATATATATATATATATATATATATATATATATATATATATATATATATATATATATATATATATATATATATATATATATATATATATATATATATATATATTTATATATATACAGTCAAACCTGTCCTAACAGTCACCTGTGTTCAGCAGCCACCTGGTCACAACGGTCATTCTAATTTCACCCCAGCAAATTTCTTATATAAATGCCCTGTATTTAACAGTCACCTGCTTTCAGTGGTCAGTGGCCAGGTGTTTCCTAACCAAACACTGGTTTCACCCTGCCTTAAGTGGTCACTGGAACATATCAGCATCTACCACTCTAAGCATTTCATATCTCAATTGTACTTACCATATTCCAGTCACGCTGAGAGGTCAAACTCAAAGATGTCAACATGTCGGCTTTGAAAGCAAGGTGGTTTTTGTCCTTACATGAGAGAATCAAAGCAATTTGTTTCCTGGATAGTGGACAAAGCAGTCGTGTAGTTGCAGCAGAAATGGGAGTCGGGTGAACTTAGATACAAGGGATTATTAAGCATAAGCAAGATATTATGGCTGATTTTGAGAACAATGTTAATCCAGAGTGTAAGAGATTACGTACAATCACACCAAATGAGTAGAGATACATGTACACAGGACTTGTGATATCCCTTATGGTTTATATGCTACCAACAATAGCTGCAGGAAGATACTTTTCCCTAATCATGAAAGGCATAAAAGCCGACTGCCTTTTTATCGCAGTGAGTTGAGCAACTGCTTAATCCATCAATTATTTGAAGTGTGAACACCTGTTTTCATGCCTAATTATACCAGCTGACCTAACAAAAAGTCAGTCCTATGTTTGACAATCACAGGTAAGCTGTCAATTAGTAATTTTATTTAGACACCGTTTCTACTGATAAGTGACAATTTAATGTACATGATGGATTAAAGTAGAACTTTTTATTTTATTATTTTGTTATTTTTCTTTTTGCTAAATAGCTAAACTAAATATATGTATCTTGATAGCATGCTACTACTACTAATAATAATGCTAATAATATTCAATGCATAGTACATGTATATGTCATGAACCAAATTTGAGAGCTGAACCTGCCTTCAGAGATTACCTGTCTACAAAGGCCACTTTGGCCTTTTCCCAAAGGTGGTTGCTGTAGACAGGTTTGACCGTAATGTGTGATCTATATTATAATTATATTATTCCATAGGTCCCATGTATATATAATATGTGATCTGTGTATTATAATTATATAATTCCATAGGTCCCAGGTATATATAATATGTGATCTGTGTATTATAATTATATAATTCCATAGGTCCCATGTATATATAATATGTGATCTATATTATAATTATATAATTCCATAGGTCCCAGGTATATATAATATGTGATCTGTGTATTATAATTATATAATTCCATAGGTCCCATGTATATATAATATGTGATCTGTGTATTATAATTGTATAATTCCATAGGTCCCATGTATATGTAATATGTGATCTGTTTATTATAATTATATAATTCCATAGGTCCCATGTATATATAATATGTGATCTGTTTATTATAATTATATAATTCCATATGTCCCATGTATATATAATGTGTGATCCAGAGATAAATGCTTTCCTCGCTGTTTGGTATATAGGTGTTAATTTATAATTATAACTTCATGTATATATCTTGTATTTCTAAATAGAAATTCAGTGGGTTTATGCATATATCAGAGTGTTAAATTTCACTTGTCTAGAAAGTGAGTTCTTGTGCACCTAGAGTCCTTATCTTTGACCTTGTTCCATCCTTTTGAGGCATGAGGGCATGTCAGAATGGATCAGGACACTGATGAATGAGAGCTAGGCAATAAGTGCTATTACTTGCAGCATGTGTAAAATTAAAACAGATACCACAGAGGAGAAGAACCAGTGCATTTACCTCTACAATGTCTCTAAACATTTAGATCAAACCCCAAACCACAAACATATCATAGAGGTGTGGGTTGTGACTTATCAGACTATTCTTGATAAAGATGAATTTTAGAGGGAGAGGAATCACATGTGTATACATAGTAAATATTTGAGAATGATATTGTTATTAGCTCTACTGGTCAAAGACCAAAAGAGCTTATGGGATAAACAGTTGCCTGTCATCTGTTATCTGTTGTCCAACGTCCATTCATCCGTTAGCACAAGTTTTTTTATCACTACTCCTCAAAAGCTTCTTGAAGGATTGCCATGAAACTACAGACATAGTCATCCCAAACATCTAGTTGGTCCTATATGCAAATGGTGCTGCTCAGACATCCAATGTGGCCATAACAGCAGCTATCTTGAAATTCTTGTTATCGCTACACCTTCTGAATGGATGGTCATATCAACATGGCGTTTTCCCTAAAAGACTTCTTATGATGTCTAGTCGGTCTTAAATGAAAATGATGCCAATCTGACATCCAATATGGTCACCATGGTAGCCATCTTGAAAATCTTGTTATTGCTACTCCTCCTGAATGGAAAATTATATTGGCATGGGGTTTTCACAAGAACACTTCTTATGATGTCTAAATGGTCCTAAATGAAAATGGTGCCACCCAGACAACCAATATGGCCACCACAATGGCCATCTTGAAAATTTTGTTACTGCTACTCCTGAATGAAAATGGTAAATGGTGCAGATCTGAAATCCAACATACCCCCCACAGAGGTTTTTCACCAAAAGATTCTTATGGTGTTTGGTTGGTCCTGAGTGAAAATAAGCCAATCTGACATCCAATATGGCCACCATCTTGTGATCACTACATCTCCAAAATTGATGGTCATATTGACATAGGGTTTTCACCCAAAGACTTATTTTTAGTTGGTCCTGAATGAAAATGGTGCCCCATAGACATCCAATATGGCTGCCACAATTAACATATTTAAAATCTTGCCACTAATTCTCCTGAATGGAAGGTCATGTTGGCATGGGATTTTCTCCAAAAATCTTCTAATGGTGTCTGGTTTGTTCTAAATGAAAATGGTGCCGATATTACATCCAACATGGTTGCCACAGCTGCAAATTTGAAAATCTTATCACCCAAGAAAATCAGCGATAGTTTCAATACTCAGCAGTTAAAAAGAAGAAATGGTCTTATTGTGAATTCTTGGAAAATCTTTTCAGACAGTAAAGCATCAGTCCCTTCAAGGGACTCTTGTTTACTTTTAGTAATATTGATGAAATTTGTCAAAAGAATGAGTTTTTATTTTTTGGGGGGTAATTTGGTAGTTCTAGTATCATGGCAACCAAACCTGGAATGGTACCCAGATCCAGTCCATTGAATTTATTCAGTGTCACAATGAAAAATATTAATATTGTAACTGTTATAGTCTGTACAACTTTATTGTTTGTTCATTACGCCCTTTTTTGTGAGAAGGTTTGGAGTTGGGAGGGCAACATGTGTCTGAAACATTTATGAACCTTTGAAGTAATTACAAGGGATAAATATGAATTAGATTGAATGCTATATTGCCATTCATATTACTGATCTTACACGTCTGGATTACATGTGACTAAAATATCACCAAATAGGGCTGGATTTGGGTACCATCATGACAGTATGTTTATAATGGAACACACGTGGCATTATATACATGTGAAAATTGTTGAGTTCTGTCTTGTTTCTTCCCTTTAGTAGCACCAACCTTTCTTGGTGTGAAGAAGTTCAAGAATTATGATCTGTCAAGGCTGGTACCTTTCATTGACTGGAAACCTTTCTTTGATGTATGGCAGCTACGTGGAAAATACCCCAACAGGGGATACCCAAAGATATTCAATGATAAAACTGTTGGTAAGTAGTTATTTATCTTTCACATGTAATGGGCAGTTCTTCCTTTTACACTTTTTGTACCACACCATGAATGTGTAAGGGTATATAGTGTTATCCTTGTCCACCCATCTGGTTAATGTTTGTGTCCCTCCATGAACGTGTAAGGGTATATAGTGTTATCCTTGTCCACCCATCTGGTTAATGTTTGTGTCCCTCCATGAACGTGTAAGGGCATATAGTGTTATCCTTGTCCACCCATCTGGTTAATGTTTGTGTCCCTCCATGAATGTGTAAGGGCATATAGTGTTATCCTTGTCCACCCATCTGGTTAAGTTTTGCACTAGATTGCTGTGGAGAGAAATTTGTGTTCCCTTAATCACTATAGCAGTAATGGATATCTTAACTATAGCAGACACTGAATCATTTCACTTTATGTGTCATTGCATTTGTATCTTGTACACACATAGAAAAGATGAACATACTGTGTTGATTTATTTTAAAGTAAAAAATGGTGTCACTGGTGTTACCCTTTGATGCAGAATCCAGCTTTCTAAACACTATGTTGCGATGTGTTCATGTATTTACCTGTAATCATAGTTTTACCAGGTCCTTAATTACAGGTGCAGAGGCCAAAAATGTGTACAATGATGCCCAGGTAATGCTACAGAAAATCATCAACAGTGGAAAACTAAAGGCTCATGGAGTGATTGCTTTCTATCAAGCCAACAGTAACTGGGATGACATAGAGGTGTATGATGAAAATGGAAGAACAAAGGAGACTTTGCATGGATTAAGACAACAGGTAAAGAATAAAATTTATCATACATGTTTCTGATTCACCAATGATTAGATGTGAAAATGTGCAAAAGTATTCTCAACATAGATCACTTACTTTATTTTACAACACAGGAGTAGAATGGTTTCCATGGGAGAAAGCTATTACAGTAGAGTCTTAGTTATGTACCATATATACTCATGTATAAGCAGATACCAACTGCAAACTGCATAGACCCAGATCTGCCACCGCATAATGCGCCGGCAGATCTGGGTCTCTGCAGTTTGTAAGGACTAATCAGTAAAACAAACAACATAGACCCTGATCTACCAGTGCATTATGCACTGGCAGATCAGGGTCTATGTTGTTTGCAATTCGACCCGATTTATAGGTGAGTATATATGGTACATTCATTGGAGGACATGAGAATGATTTGGATATTTGGGACCACTGACCACAATTTCACTAAATTGACCAATTTTGTCCCTTAAATTGAGATTTTACATTTTGTTTGCATATAATATTTTCTAACAACATTTTTATTTTCATTAGAGGTAGACATATTAGAAAGGATACAAAATAACTGTACAGGTTTAAAATTGTACACATGAGAGTCTTTTTATTCTTGAAAAGCAAATTTAAAAATTCCTCAGATTTGAGGAAGTCATTTACTTTTCCTCAAAGATACAAATATTCAAACAATACTGTCTTTTGTATATTTTATGATGTTATAAACAATACTGTCTTTTGTATATTTTATGATGTTATAAACAATACTGTCTTTTGGATATTTTATGATGTTATAAACAATACTGTCTTTTGGATATTTTATGATGTTATAAACAATACTGTCTTTTGGATATTTTAAAATGTTATAAACAATACTGTCTTTTAGATTAGATATTTTATGATGTTATAACTGTATTTTAATACTTCATGTGTACTTAATGTTTGGTGCAAAATTCATTGTTCTAAATCAAGCAACAAGTACATTTTTAAAATCTCAATTTAAGCCAGAAAATTGGAGATGTTTAGTGAAACTAGGGCCAGATAAGCATTACAACAACATTTGTTATAATGGAATATTCACTATCCAGCAAAATATTATCAGAACCAAATGTACACACTAATAAATTTCACCATTACAACAGAACATTCGAGATCTTATTCCAACATTGATTGTTCATAACAAACATGTAAATTACCTATATAAACTGACCATTACAGCAACATATCTCAAGATTACCTACATAAACTGATCATTACAACAACATGGCTCCAAAGCATCAACTTTATGTATTAGGTGTTAATCCTTATTGAAAAGAGGCTAATTATCTGTTTGGATTTCTGATCTACCTGTGACTCTTTTATGCAGTCAAGTGCACACAGCATGTCAGGTGCTTATTACTTTTTATGTTAATATGGAAAACTACAAGTAACCTTTGTTAAAATACCATAGAATGAGATAGAAAATTACTGGTATAACAAACACATCATCTTTTCTTATTTCTCATATCTCTCTCTCATTACATGTTGTTTACAGAGTAACAAGAAAGAGAACTCTTGCCAAAAAAAATTTGCTTGAATCAGTAGCGTAGCAAGAAATTCTGTCCCCCCTGCAAAATGTATTTCTAGGGCCCCCTCCTGATAAAAAAATCCTTTAATGGGAATTTGGGTCCCCACTGGGTCGGGCCACCCTCCCATCCCCCCCCCCCCTCGTAATTGAGTTGTGGTGGTTGCTTGAGCAGTTACTATGCCACTGACCTGACAACAAATTCATTACAACAACAAATTCATTACAACAACAAATTCATTACAACAACAAATTCATTACAACAACAAATTCATTATAACAACAAATTCATTACAACAACAAATTCATTACAACAACAAATTCATTACAACAACAAATTCGTTATAACAACGAAATTACTTGCAACCAAGTTGTTCGTTGTAACAAGAGTCAATTGTAATTGAAAAACTTGCGGCACATGATGTGATATTGGTGAACCCAAATTTGGTATACTAAAGATTTGGATAATCAAAGATCTGATGTACAGAATACTAGTTCATTAAATAATTGTTAAATACCAAATAGATAAACAAAAAAAGATCTGGATAATCAAAGATCTCATGTACAGAATATTAGTTCAGTAAATAATTGTTAAATAGCAAAAAGATCTGATCTACAGAATATTAGTTCAAAAAAATATTAATGGTACCCAGGCAAAGCTATATAAAGAATATATGCCAAAGTAGGATGGATCACCATTAGCCTTTTTAAATCCAGAATTGCTTATCCAAATGCCCTTTTTTATGTTAGGGTTTCTAGGGTCTAAGTAGGGCCCATATTTTGCATTGCAGATTGTAAGAAAGATATAGGCTGAGAATTTTCTGTGAATAATACAAGAAAACTTTATTTCAAATTTGTTGATCAATAAAAAGTAAATAACATTTTCATGAGCAAATAGTTCTTGATAATCGGCTAAATCCACTAAAAAATATAATCATATTGATATTAATATAATTACAGTGAAACTTTCTAATTGATTGGATTTGGAAAAAGCTGTTTTATTTAGGGACTGGTCTTATTTTAGAGACAGAGTTTGCTCTGTTACATAGAAAATGGGATGAGATAAACATGGTTGCTGTTGGAGAGTGGTGTTTGTTCATAAGTGGTCACTATATACAATATGCTTATTTCATGTGGCAAAATTGGCAAAACCTTGATGTGAAAGATAAACTGAATTCACCAAAACTGTTAAAAATCCATGATGCAAAATATAATGACTTACAGTACATGCATACATTACATTAAATACATACTGTCTATACTTGCTTAGAAGTCTGATTCAACTGCAAACTGCATTGGCCCAGATCTGCCATCACATAATGCACTGGCAGAATGCAGTTTGTTAGGAATAATCAGTGGAAGGAAAAAAAAACAACATACCATGATCTGCCAGCACATTATGCAACTGCAGATCAGGGTGTATGTTATTTGCAGTTGGAAGGGACTTATAAGAGAGTACTGATAGTAATAGTAAGTGTTCATAGAATCCACTGATAGTACCGACATATTGCAGAAATTACTTAAAATCGGAGAGACTTCCATTTAGCCTTTCTTCAGTTGATATCATTGGCGGTGATGTTGATGGGCAGCTAATTCAACTTTTGATTATATAGGATGAATGACGATTGAAATAAATTCTTGGACTTTCAAGAAAACTATTATGAAACAAACCTCACTACAAAGAGCATAACAGGGGCCTTCTGTTAGTGTCTGATTCAGTAACTTTGTGTACTGAATTTGTCAGACTGTGACTTTGAATATATGACCAGCTTCAAAGCTTGCCCTTTATACAGGTAGATTTATAGCTGCTGAGGCATAACATCATCCGTTGGTGACATCACTGCAGAAGGTTTATAGCCACGATGTTGTTTAAGAAGGATACCATACTCTTTATCTACTGCCATCCTACTGTTTTTTGGGTTTTTTTTCGTGGTCTCATTGAAAGAAAAGAAGTAAACATTTGTCATTTTTATATATAATCATGAAAGTTCACCGATATATCTATACAGTGATATACTGTGTTATGATTTGTCTTTCAGGTTCAAAAGGATGCCATGGCTACAGACTCTTATGCATGTTTATCTGACTTTGTGGCCTCAAAAGAGTCGGGCCAAAGGGATCATATAGGGTTGTTTGCTGTAACAGCAGGTGATGGTGTGGAAGATTTGTGTAAAGAGTAAGTCACATAATCCCCATAGAAACTCTTTATTTAGCAATGTTAATTTTTTAAACTCCTGAGTATATGCCCTTTAAATGTCAGTTTTCCTGAGTATATGCCCTTTAAATGTCAGTTTTCCTGAGTATATGCCCTTTAAATGTCAGTTTTCCTGAGTATATGCCCTTTAAATGTCAGTTTTCCTGAGTATATGCCCTTTAAATGTCAGTTTTCCTGAGTATATGCCCTTTAAATGTCAGTTTTCCTGAGTATATGCCCTTTAAATGTCAGTTTTCCTGAGTATATGCCCTTTAAATGTCAGTTTTCCTGAGTATATGCGCTTTAAATGTCAGTTTTCCTGAGTATATGCGCTTTAAATGTCAGTTTTCCTGAGTATATGCCCTTTAAATGTCAGTTTTCATGAGTATATGCCCTTTAAATGTCAGTTTTCCTGAGTATATGCGCTTTAAATGTCAGTTTTCCTGAGTATATGAGCTTTAAATGTCAGTTTTCCTGAGTATATGCGCTTTAAATGTCAGTTTTCCTGAGTATTTGCCCTTTAAATGTCAGTTTTCCTGAGTATTTGCCCTTTAAATGTCAGTTTTCCTGAGTATATGCGCTTTAAATGTCAGTTTTCCTGAGTATATGCGCTTTAAATGTCAGTTTTCCTGAGTATTTGCCCTTTAAATGTCAGTTTTCCTGAGTATTTGCCCTTTAAATGTCAGTTTTCCTGAGTATATGCCCTTTAAATGTCAGTTTTCCTGAGTATATGCCCTTTAAATGTCAGTTTTATTTGCTTATAATGACTTTTAGCTTTTAATTTGACACTTTCATTAAATACAACCTTTCATCTTGGTCACATGACATCTGCATCTGACAAAGGTGCTGTCAGGAGCTGCAACATTATGGAAACAGACAGAGTTAGCATTGAAGGTGATAAAAGAAAGTGATAATAACAGTCGATAGTTTACATACCATAATCCAGGAAGGGGGGGGGGGGCTGCAAAACTTTCTCTTTTGTATTACTTATTATTACTCTAGTATGTGAAGGTTAGTCATTTCCTGAAAACCATTCTCAAGAGAATGTGATGTAGAACCAATTACGTCTATATAGGTCACCCTTTGATCAGAGGCCACATTTCCCTGCACAGTTGGTCCCTCACATCACACCAGTGGTCCCCCACTGGAGAGACCCCTCAGTATAGGTCAACTCTTGATCAGAAGCCACCTTTAGTCCCCAACTTGAGAGGCCCCTCTATATAGGTCACCCTTTGATCATAGGCCACCTTACCTGACACCAGTGGGCCCCCACTTGAGAAGCCCCTCTTGAGAGACTCTATATAGGTCATTGATTGATCAGAGGCCACCTTACCTTGGTCCCCCACTTGAGGGGCTGCTCTATATAGGTCAACCTTGATCAGAGATCACCTTTCCTGACACCAAAATAGTATATTCATACCATTTTGTCCCCCTTCTTGATGGGCCATCCCTTTTATAAGGCCACCTTTTCATTGCAGACGGGATGAACCACTGCATCTACAAGAGCACCAACTAAACTTTTTGTTAAATTGATTCTTCATTTAGGTCACAAAAATAAAAGTACAGAATAATCAAATCAGTCATCTCTTTTGGTGTATTAACACCTTGTAAAGAATGTTAACATTTGTATCTTTTATTATTCAGGAGTACATGTTTAATTTTGTTCGGAAGGGTTTAACTTACTGAAAATTTTAGCAGTTTTTAACCTTTAATATTTGTACAGCCTTATTGTTACTCTGCAGTGTACAGTCAGGATTGGGCTGATGTGCCATACGTACATATATACATACATACTTTTCCCTAGAAGCAGTGTGCAAATTTGAACTTGACTAAACATTTTTATTTCAGGTTTGAAAAACAATATGATGACTACAGTATTATCATGGTAAAGGCATTAGCAGACAGGCTAGCAGAGGTATGTGTAGAGAGGTATTCAAGACAAGATTCAGAAGATCCTCTCAAATTATCTTCTCAGAAGAACTCTCCTGTTACTGAAACCATCTATGGTTGTTTGCCTCAGTGCAAGTTACTACATTCCACTTTAAGCTTTATTCAAATTGCTTTAACATATGGCCCATTTAATAGGCAAACACTTTTAACAAGTGACAATTTCTACAAAACTTTTTGCCTTACTGAGTACAGGCCTGATGAATGTACTACATTTGCTTTTATTCTTGAACCTTTTTTAAGGTTAAATGCATACTGCCTTGCTTTAATATCCACCATTGTTCATGTTGTCAACCCATTTATTAATGTTGCCCTATTTTCACAAAACATTTTTTAGTTTTAGTACAGACCTGTTGTAACTCTCAGTGCCTTTAATTTGTAGGCATTTGCTGAAGAGATGCATGAGAGGGTCAGGAAAGACTTCTGGGGATACTGCAGGGAAGAGTCCCTTGAGGCCCAGGATCTTCACAAGATCAAATATCAGGTACATAAGAGATAATGTTAAATACAACATTTTTACAAGGTAGGTCAGGTTGAGAAAAGTCGGAATCGACTTCCCCATGTGATCCTGACCTTTAACTGTTTAACCTACCAATTATCCTGACCATGTTGAATCTCTTTTTCTCGGTTGAACTATTTTGGTCTTGTAATATTCTATAGATTTAATCAGGAATCATCAGACTTGAGGCATTTTTGATGTTATGTCAGTTAGAAAATTTATGGATGATGGATAAACAAACACATGTAGCAGCTCAGTCTTACCATTTCTGGCATATGTTGCTTACAGCACATACTCTTGATGGCTCATATGTTAATTTGAAGTGGTATTTGAGATGGAGGAATTCAGAAAACTAAACAAGAAAAACCACTACATGCCAGATCTGAGAATCAGTTCTGATTGCACATAGATGCAAAGTGAGCATGCTACTGCTCTGCTACCCAGACCTAATGTAATCAACAATAATGACAGTAGCAACAATTCATTAATAACAGCAAATTTTTTAATCGCTACTTTCAACTGCAGGGTATTCGTCCAGCCCCAGGGTACCCCAGCCAGCCTGACCACACAGAGAAACTGACCATGTGGCATCTCCTAGAGGCAGATAGTGTGGGTATCAAACTGACTGAGTCCCTTGCCATGGAACCAGCAGCATCTGTGTCTGGACTTTACATCCCCCACCCCAAGTCTTACTACTTTGCAACAGGGAAAATAAATAAAGACCAGGTATGGACAACAATTTAAGTGACTTTCATTTAGGAAGCATACTATACCACTCTAGTTTCACAGTTTTTTTTCCCTACAAGTTCAATATACAGCATTCCATGACTTCATTTACAAGAGTTATGTCCCCTGGTTGTCTGACCTCCTGACTCTGGTTTCAGCAGCATCACTTTACAAAGGATTGTTGGATTTCAAACAAATTTGGTATGGGGCTTTATATTGATGAGATCTTAAATCCACTTCAGAGTTAGGGAGCACTGTAAAAAGTAAGGAAGGCACTATGCAGAGTTGTTTGCTCCGCAGTTCTCAGAATGTAGAGAAAGTTAGATTCACTTACATGCCTTTTGTCTACTTGGATTGACATTTATTTTTATCACTATTAGGAAAATCATGTGCTGTCTGAAAATGATTGCTTTTATGAGCTGGGGAAATGTACCTGAAATAGCATGAAGTACACTAACTCTGACTGCCCTTGAAATACACAAAGAAATTTTCACAGTGTATGCATTGCTATATTCTGAAAGCACACTTAATAAAATTTGTAAATGTCAAAAATCTTGAAAAAAATATTATTGGCTCATTTTTATAATTAACCTCACGAGTTGGCAATACAGAACTAGAAATCTTCTATGGGATGCACATCAGAAGTAAGGCCTAACTCTGTACTCTCAAACTCAAATCAACCCCCATCATTCAGATATCAAAGTAAAGAAAAGTGTAGGTTCTTTAAACAGCCTCTAGGACATACACATTTCCTTTTTTCGTAACAAGGATTGCTTGTGGGGAAAGTAAGGGGAATATCTTTTCTTTAAATTTTGAACTCTGTGCAAAAATGCGTAACTCCAGAGCAGAATGAATGAGTTTGATTTCTAGCAATCCAAGACATCATTTTACAGAAGTTATTTTGCCCCTGATTGCCTGTCCTCCTGACTTTTTTCAAGGTATGTTAGATTTCAATCAAATTTAGTATGGGCCTTTATATTGATAAGAACTTCAAATAGTTAAATTATCAGCATTCTACTACATCATTTACATGAGTTATGCCCCCTGATTATCTCTTCCCCCATCCCAAACAACTTTAGGATTCTGCAGCACTACTGTGCCAAGGGTTTTTAGATTTCAACCAGATATGGTATGCAGCTTAATAGTGATGAGACCTTGAGTTAGTTTAAATTCTAGAATTATCATTTACAAGAACTATGACAGCTGACTGCCCATCCTTTGGTTTCTGCAGCATAATTTTACTTAAGAATGTTGCATTTCAATCAAATTTTTCATGCATGTTTATATTCTTCAGACTCAGAAAGAGTTGGATTTCCAGCATTCTATATCATCATTTAGAGGAGATATATCCCATAATTTCTCATGCACCTAACTTTGGTTTGCCAACATAAGTTCCTCTGTTGAAGGCCCTACCAAGCAAATTGTAAGGAGCCCTGTGTGATGTACCTGGCACTGATAGCTCCTAGTTATATCATATTTCAATGACAGTTTCATCATTTACATTCATGTTTGTTGTCCCGCCCGTAAAACATAGAACAGGCATAAGTACCACTGGTAATTTTATTGGAATTATTTCTCAATAAAGGCACAGTAAATATTTTAAATGCATTACATTATTTATTGTATCTTTGTGAAATATTCAAATTTTCACAAGAACAAAGTTGAAAAGTAGTAATTGTTATAGATATTTTTTTTTGCCTGATGTGAACTTTCACATTGGACCTCCAAAACTATTTTCATTCACACTGGTAATAGTTTCATATATAAAATTGAATTAAGACCATAGACTTGAAGCAGGTAATGTTTACCATTTTGTGAATTACTGGCAAATATTGAGCAGGAAATGGAAGTGTTTATATTTTATGTTGATCATACAGCAATATTTAATAACTTGTATAACATGCTGTTGACGACTCAGATCTTGGCTTTATGTGGTCTTTATGTGGTCTTTGAAATAGGAGAACGACAAGGAAGCTAGCAACCATGGATAAATGACCAGGCACCTTTGCATGTGGTGTGAACAAGGGATCAAACCGGGGACTATAGACAATCAAATCAAGAGAATTACTGCTGTGCTATCCAGGCCATTATTAATATAATATTGTAAGCAAATTACTGATACCAAGAACACAGCTCTTTTTTGTCCCTGTCATATTCTGTTGAGAGGGCATAGTGTGTTACCCATGTCTATTCATCACATCGTGTCATGTTCCATCATGTCATGTCTGTCATTAATTTTATTTCTGCTCCAAACCTTTTGAAGGACTTGATGGATTGAAACTGAATTTGGTTTGAAGTTTTGTATTAAGAAGACATAGGTCAGGTTCAATTATCAACATTTTCTGACAAAATTTGACATGGTTATAGCCCCAGTTTGACTTAGAACTTTACTCCTGCATATTAAACTTAGCTTTCTTCAATTGCACTGGGGCACCCATGTCATATGGACACAATTCTAGTTTTAAATATGTAGTATTATCTATTTTGTTTGGTTGTCTTGCAGGTTGTAGACTATGCCAGAAGGAAGAACATGGAGGTTTCAGAAGTAGAGAGATGGTTAAGTTCTGTCTTAGCCTATGATACAGACTGACTCATTCTTCATTTTGCAGATATTATTCCATTATGATCATGATAATGGCTTAACATTATTTAATAGATTTGATTAAATTTAAATTGCAGTGCCATATTTGACATATTGTCTATAGATGATTTAATAAATGCAGAATATCCATCTTTGGTCCACAGTCTCAAACATTATCCATCATCAGTGCATGTGTCTCAATCCTGGCATGTCTCTTGGGAGTGAAGGGGCTGCATAAACTCGCCTAAAACATCATAATTTTCTTGGAACTTGATACTAAGCATGCTTGGTGGTTCCTTACACTTCAGCTTTTAGAGTTAAATAAAACTCAAACACATATCTTGTAGGCTTTGTTTAGCGCAAACAATTTGGGGAAGAAAGAGAGACAGAATGCACCTCCAAAATGAAGAGTAAGCTAGCTCTTCTAGTATGAATATACACATGATGGAAACATATATTTGACATTGGTATGTGCTTATTACGATGAGCTTTAATCTCACACACTTTATCTATACAATGATTTTTTAAGTGCAAAGTGTGGGTATTGCATTGAATATGTTGTATGATTTAGTAAGTGCAAAGTGTGGGTATTGCATTGAATATGGTACTTAACCAATTTTTGAATACAGTTTTTTTACCCATTTGTAAAAATGCCAAGGTACCAGGGTCTGTTTTAGAACTTAAAATTTAGGGTAAAATAGTCCCTGAGGTACCAGTAAAAGGGTACAGAATAACCTATGAGACTTTGTATCCAACAATTTTCTAAATCCAAGTGTGGTATAAATAGATTACGTTACCCAATCATAACACATTAGGCATACATCCACTACCTCCCAAATCCAGTCCTCCCTAGCTAAAAAAGTTTGTTTACCATGTTTTGTTTTAACAACAAAAGTGTTTCAAAGGTTGTCTGCTTACCAGCCGGCTGCAGACCACACTATCTCTCACACACCCTAGACCAATGGCTTGGACTTCTGGGTGTGGGTACAGTGATCTGTTTTCCTGGTACATCCAGTCTCGGGTTCAAGACAGAGATATTGCTAGACAACAGGTCAGTATTGACATGGTATGGCAACCCACCTAAACCATTCCTGGACGTTCTATCATTTCATATGGACCCTGGTACTGGCTCTGGAGATCATTCCCTCAGTGGCCAGTACTGGACATAGGCACCAGAAGTCACTCTGCCCCATATTAGGGCCTTGACGTACACCACCAACAACCAGGACTGGGTAGGTTGATCTATTTTTCCAGTATACCCAGTCCACAGTGCCACAAACAGAGCATTCCATCATGGCACAGACTACCTGGCCAGTACCGACATGGTACAACGGCCCACCTGAACCATTCCTAGACATTCCATGACCTCATACCAGTACTGGCTATGGTGATCAGTCCCTCAATAGCTGGTACTGGCCTTAGGCACCAGAAATCAGCCAGCCCTGGACCATGTCTCCAGCTCAGGCACAGCTTAACCTATGCCATCTACCACTGGTCATATCTCCCCCCCCCCCCCACATCTGGCACCTGGTCATGCCTTTTCCAGTCCCAAGTCTGTCATGGATGAACAGAATAACTAGCAATGAATTTGGTGAATTCTTCTACGATATCCAGTACTTGACCAATGGAAGCAATGCAGACCAGTACCAGACATGTACATCACTGATCTGGGCTACATCGCAACCCAGTACCAGCTACAGCAACTCCCCATTCCTGGACACCCAGTTCTCACCTCGGACCTTTTGGCAACACTCAAGTCAGTGCCTGGGTGATTACTGTTTCCCAACATAGATGGACTTTCAGCATCATTCACCATCCCTAACACCCCTCTGTGCCATTTTAGTTGTCATTACCTTCACTGGTACAAGTTCAAGGACTCATGCACACAGTCACCATCTTCTTTCTTCAATCTGATATTGTCCTGCTGTGCATTGAGTGAATAGTATTCTGGCCTCTGTCTTCTCCTGCTTCATCAATGGCCTCTTTCAGAATTCCAGCATCTGTTGATCGTTTTAAAACATGCCAGTTTTTCAAAACAGCTTCTAGAGTCTGGTTGAGTTGCTGATATTTTGCACGGCTTTAAAAGGCAATTTCAAGACTGAAGCATCAACAGGCCATTCTTTTCACAACAATGACTCCAATTAACTTTAACCCAGTTTTTATGAGACACATGCCGGTTCTTAACTCTGAAATTGGATCTGGGAATATCAGAACCTTCGTCTTTGTGCATTGACCAGAAACACTTTTTGACAAGTAAACAAGCCATTCGTAATTTCGTAGTAATTGGCTTCAGGATCGACTTGGTCTTGATGGCTATATTTCAACAAATGAACACAGCCTACTCCTCTTCCTGATCTGGAAGTCTAATATATGGCTCATATACCCTGTATGGAAGTCTAACATATGGTTCATATACTCAGAATTTAAGTCTAACATATGGCTCATATACCCAGTATGGAAGTCTAACATATGGCTCATATACCCAGTATGGAAGTCTAACATATGGCTCATATACCCAGTATGGAAGTCTAACATATGGCTCATATACTCAGAATGCAAGTCTAACATATGGCTCATATACCCAGTATGGAAGTCTAACATATGGCTCATATACCCAGTATGGAAGTCTAACATATGGCTCATATACCCAGTATGGAAGTCTAACATATGGCTCATATACTCAGAATGCAAGTCTAACATATGGCTCATATACCCAGTAGGCAGCTCAACACTGACTCAAATGCTGTAGTTGCATCCATTAAGCTTTAGCTCAATGATCGAGATGCATTCCTATCCATGTCTGCACTGCACAATGCCATCCTCAGATCACACCCTCTATTTTCCAATGTCTTATTTGATGGCCATCAACTCAGCCTATCCCATGTCCAGTTGAATTTCTTAAGCATGTCAGCTCATGAGGTTAGGATGGATGCCAGTAGCATAGCATTTAAGTGCAGTTGCTCCCTAACTGACATCAGTCTAGTCCTGGGATGGACATCAGAAATGGCATTTTCAAGCTCTTATCTCAAAGGCTTTTTATCCTAAAGAGCTCAGTTTGACCTGGAGGGACCTATACCAGCAGAACAACAGGCTTCTTTCCCAGGTTGTTCAGCAGCTGCATACAAGGTGGGTTACTTCCACTGGATTTGTGGGAGTGAAATTATGTTCTCTAAACTGCTTCGGTACATAAACCATACGCTAATCATAGTATGTATCTAACACAAAACTCAAAACTGATTCACATACGTTTGGAGACCTGAGACAGGGCCAACTTGTGGGTAAGAGGATGTACCTTCCTCATCATCTTACCTATTCTTCCAGCGTACCATGATTGGGTTATGTATTTTTGAAGAAACTAATTTCTAGAGTTAAATATGGTTCTTCACTATTATACATACCCATCATAATACAGGCACACCTTCACAAGCCCTTCCCACAGTTTTATCCAAGGAAGAGCATGCACATCAGCTCCAGAGGTAACTGTTGCTGCCAATCCTTCTATCCAAAGGGAGAATACTCTAGTCTGACTTCCAATTTGGCAAGCAGTCAACTTTTTAGAACTTCTATTTCGAAAAAAAAGTCGAAAGATGTGACAACTGTCTTTTTTAGCTTGGAAGAGCTGAATTTGCGAGGTAGTGGATGTATTTCTAACATATTATGACCGGGTAGGTATTATTTAAAAGACATATTTTACTCTGAAATTTTTTATATTTTTCATCAAAAGGTATACTAAACTTTAATTGTTTTTGTTGAGTCCACCTTGGTGGAAGATCGGCATAGTGATCACTTTGGCATCCATGTGCATGTCTATATTCCTTACATCTGTGTGTCTCTCCATCCACACACTGGGTTATGGTCAATGGTAATGTTTTTCAAATTAAGCTGATCACTAAAGTGGTTTGCTTTCTTGCTAAATAAAATGCCAGCTCGACAAAAAGGGAGTCTCTTGTTAAATTAGCTTTAGTAATTTAATAGAACTTTATCAAAATTTTAATGCCTACAAGATGGACATACTGTCGAAGTCAGACTTAAAAGGGTTCAAGTTTTTTTGTCTTGTTTTTTATATTTGTAAATATACCATATATCTTGTATCAAGAGGCATTGTTTTAAAATAAAGGACATTGTCTTTGGAAATACTGCTATTCACAACGAAATTGTTTACTGTACAGAGTTGCTTGATTTGGAGCAGGAGAATCAATCATATGTATAGATATATGAATTGTAATAAAACATCAAGATTAGGAAATACTTGATTGTTTTTACATAACCTTTATGTATATATATTTTCCATGATTGCAAAAGAAGAATGTTGGTTAAAGATGGTATCGTTTATTCCCGAAATCGGTTGGCCACTTCTCTGTGCAGAAGAGATTTCATCTGGCCATAGATTTTGACCTTTCTCTTCTCAGAGGATATTATGCCTCTCAATTATTCAGAGGAATTTTTTTTTAAGAAAAACAAAATAAATCTTGCTGCTAAGGAAAAAAAATTTACCTGAAAGGATTAATCATATTTCACAGTGATTAATAATGTACATGTTAGATGTATATGTGTTCCTATTTGAAAGATAATTATTAGATTCAAATGCGAATATTCAGCACGTTTTTTGCCATCTTAAACAAGCATGCTAACACAGGACACCATCTTAAACAAGCATACTAATAGAGGACACCATCTTAAACAAGCATACTAGAGGATACCATCTTAAAGAAGCATACTAATAGAGGACACCATCTTAGACAAGCATACTAACAGAAGACACCATCTTTAACAAGCATACTAAACAGAGGATACCATCTTAAACAAGCATACTAAACAGAAGATACCATCTTAAACAAGCATACTAAACAGAAGATACCATCTTAAGATATACTAATAATAATGCTACGACTCTTAAGTCTTGAAATAATGTAACAGAAAGAAAGTGAAACCAACAATGTATGTAAAATCAATTTATTTCTCTGTAATTAAAATGAAAATTCAAAAGACACTTAAAATTGTGAATTAATTCCAAATAATCCTAAATGTCCTAAATGCAGGTCAGAAATTATAGAATGTTCCAAATGAATGAATACTCTTGAAAGTCTTGATATACCACAATGATACAATCCAGAATATCTTTGAGAATGTCCACAAATAACCAAAAGTCATATATGTAAATCCAAAGGTTAATGAGTACTTTATGGTAACTCCAGTGAATGTTCAAATAAATAATTCCTTTCGAATTATGTCTACAGCACAACTATAAACTCTGATCATAAACAGATTCCCAAGGACTGATTTTAAAACCGGAATGATTTTAAAACAGGATTTAAAAAAGGAATGAATACATGCATATCAATTCAGAATTTATACACATATTCCATTAACCCACAATGCAACTTCTTGTGAATAATTGTCAACAAGACTGGCCTTGACTTCAAATGCTGTCAACAATGTGTTTACCACTTGACCAGAACTTTAAAGTGCGACAAACTATCATGGACAAGGTTAAACACACATAATAGGTTAATTATACATAAAACCTCCTCTCATAAAAAAGAAAGATTTATGCAATAAAGCTTTCTTTTACATACTTGTCAAATACGGATATGATACTATAATCAAAATTACATAGAAAGATGTCTTATGAATGATACTTAACTGAATTATGCAAAATAGACACAAAATAAAACAATATAGTACTTCTATATATTTGAGAGTGCACCAGTTCTTTTTACTACCAGGCATCAGGAATTCAGAGATAGCCTTAACCTTAGCTTACATAGGTTTAACTTTACCTTGTCCAACAATATGTCCTAAAAATGTGACACAAGCATGGCAAAACTCACTTTTGCATAAATTAATCATCAGACTTGCATCACTGAGTCGATTAAAGATGATGACATCATCGATGTACACATCACAATTATCTAGACCGGATCTTATCATGTTCATAAAACGCTGGAATGTTGACGGAGAATTTTTTATAATGAAAGGCATCACTTTATATTGAAACCCCATCTGGAGTTGCAAGTGCTGAAATTTCTTTTGCCATTTCCATGAGAGGAATTTGCCAGAATCCTTTTAAAAGGTCAAACTTGGTGATATATTTTGCATTTCTAATTTAGTTGATACAATCATCTATTCGTGGCATTGGAAATGAATCCATTTTGGTGACACTGTTGACTTTTCTATAGTCAGTATGCATGTGGAATGTATTATCCGGTTTAGGCACAAGAATACATAATGAACTCCAGTTACTTTTACTTGGTTCTATAAAATCATTCTCCAGTAAATATTGAATTTCCTTTTTCAAATAATCCTGCTTGAGAGGATTCATCCTGTAAGGGTGCTGTTTCACAGGTGTATAATCCACTATATTGACTTCATGATAGATCTTGTTTGTTCATGTTGAAACATCAGGAAACAAGTGCTCATACTCGTGTAGTAGCTGTTTTAGTTCATTCCTTTCCTGTTGTGGTAGATGTGAAAATTTCTGGTCCAGATTGTTAAATATTTCCGAATTTTGAAAATTGGTTAAACCAAAGTCACTACAGTCAGATTGTATTCCATCATTTAAATCCTCACTGTGTGGGACAGGTACAGCTAAATTAGTTGAGTAATTAACTAGGCTATCTCTATCCAAATATTCCTTGATCATATTTATGTGACAAAGTTGTTTCTGTTTCCGCCTCCCAGGAGTGTTAATGATATAATTTAAATCATTTACATTCTTTTCAACGGTTCAAGGACCATCAAATTTAGCCCAAATAGGATTTTGAGGTAAGGTCAAGAGAGCCAGAACTTTTTCACCCGACTTAAAACTCCATTCCTGTGTATTTCAGTCATACCTTAATTTCATTTTTGACTGAGTAGAGTGAAGATCAGTTCTTGCTACTTCACAGGCCTTTGACAACTTATATTTGAAATCAGAGACATAGTTAAGAAGATTAATCTTTGAATCCTCATTTGAAAGAAGTTTCTCTTTCAATAACATCAATGGTCCACGGACATTATGTTGAAAAACCAGTTCAAAAGGACTAAAACTCAATGATTCTTGAACTGATTCCCTAACAGCAAACAAAAACAAATGAACACCCTCATCAAATCCTTTCCTGTATCAAAGCAATATGACCGAATCATATTCTTCAAACGTTTAATGAAATCGTTTTAAAGCACCTTGACTTTCAGACTGATGGGCAGAAGATTTAAAATGTTGGATGCCTAATTCATGCATAACTTGTTGGAAAATTCCATAC
Source organism: Margaritifera margaritifera (assembly GCA_029931535.1). Lineage (NCBI taxonomy): Eukaryota > Metazoa > Mollusca > Bivalvia > Unionida > Margaritiferidae > Margaritifera > Margaritifera margaritifera. The sequence goes on from JAQPZY010001454.1 coordinate 3,027,984, forward strand.
AAAAATTTGACCCTTGATCAGACTGGGCAGATTTGGGAAGGCCAACAAGTGTAAAAAAAAAAAAATTTACCAAAGCTTTTACAATGGCTTTTACAATGGCAATGAAATCTTTCCAAAGCACCTTGACTTTCAGGGTGATAGGCAGAAGATTTAAACTGTTGGATGCCTAATTCATGCATAACTTGTTGGAAAATTCCAGACATAAAATTTGACCCTTGATCCGACTGGACAGATTTGGGAAGGTCAACAAGTGTAAAAAACTTCACCAAAGCTTTCACAATAGTTTTAGTTTTTATATTTCTCAAACAAATTGCCTCTGGAAATCTTGTAGATGTACACATGATGGTCAACAAGTATTGGTTGCCTGACTTGGTCTTAGGTAATGGACGACACAGTCTACCATTATTCTACTAAATGGTTCATCAAATGCAGGAATAGGTTGCAGATGAGCCTTAGGTATCTTTTGATTGGGTTTTCCTACCATTTGACAAGTGTGACAAGATCTACAGTATTAAGAGACATCAATTTTAAGTTTCGGACAATAAAAATAATTTTGTGATAAGTCTTATTGACTCCTAAATGATCAATCAAGTGAATTTTATGGGCTAGACTAAGAATTTCCTGTCGATATGACCTCGAAATGACAATTTGATAGCTCACTGACCAGTCGTCACCGGCGGTACTTTAGGTGGTCACCATTTTCTCATAAGGACCCCTTTTTTAAACAAAATATCAATCTGTGGCTTCAGTTTCGCTAATAGTCCCTGAAACAAACAGGAGATTTCGGGATCTTGTTCCTGTTCGACAACAAGTGGTTGTCTTTTATCACCCTGATTAGAATAGAATGAGTAGTAAAAAGAGGGTCACTGTGATCAATACCTATTGGCTGATCAATACCATGAAAAAGTGACCTCATCAAAAGACACCAATAAATGTGTCAGCTAAAGGAATAATTTCCTGATCAATATCATTCGCAAGAGCTCTTTTTGCCATAGCTCTGGTAATTACACAACCAGGATACAAATCAGGGATTTCAATCTCAATAGGATCAACTCTGTTATCCAAACAAGGTTTGTCAGTTACAAGTTTATTAACCACGACCTTATCTCCAGCTAGGTCATTGTCTAGCAATAAATGGATACCTTTGTTAGGTAGAGAAGTCACTGCCCGAACAGTCACGTGACCGGAAACTAAGTTTGATGTCAAATTGACACAATGGAGAGCAACATTTACAAAACCGTACTTTACTCCCTGAATAAGCACACTTTCACTAGAAGAAGACTTTTCTCATACAATGGCGAAGTACCTGATAATAAAAGACTCCGAGAAGCTCCTGTGTCCGTTAACATTGTAATAGGGATGGGTTTGGCAGAATCACCAACAAGTGATATAGAACCTTCTGAAACAAGTGGTTCTTAAGTCTCCAAAATAGAGTCAGACTGGGGTTTGTTTGACACAACAAATGTATTGCTTTCAATACAAGACCGTGACCTTGACCTCTTTGAAATAAGAGCATATGGAATAGCTCTGTCTTTAGTCTGTTGCTTAATTTTCAACATGTAGCAATCAGAAATAACGTGCCCTTTCTTTTTACAATATGTGCACGTAGGAAGAGATAAGGATCTCTAATCAGTCTTATCAGATGTTTGGTTTCTAAACGTTGTGCCGTATTGAATGACATTGTGAACGCTTGCTGGTTTTACGAAAGATTTATTAAATGGGTGAAATATAAATCTTTACCAGGGTGAATGAAAATTCCGAAACAAAGTCAATTTAAATTGAAGTTTAAAGAAATTCACACCTCGGAATGAGCCCCCAATTTATGTTACGACTCTTAAGTCTTGAAATAATGTAACAGAAAGAAAGTGAAACCAACAATGTATGTAAAATCAACAATTTTTTCTCTGTAATTAAAACGAAATTTCAAAAGACTTTTACAATTTGTGAATTTATTTCCAAATAACCCTAAATGTCCTAAACACAAGTCAGAAATTATCGAATGTTCCAAATTAAATGAATATTTCGAATGAAAGAATAGTCTTGAATGTCCTGATATACCACAATGATATAATCCAGAATATCTTGGAGAATGTCCACAAATATCCAAAAGTCACATATATAAATCCAAAGGTTAATGAGCACTTTATGGTAACACCAATGAATGTTTAAATAAATAATTCCATTCTAATTATGTCTACAGCACAACTATAAACTCTGATCGTAAGGAATGATTTTAAAACAAGATTTAAAAAGGGAATGAATAAATGCGTATCAAGTCAGTATTTATACACATATTCTATTAACCCACAATGCAAGAGAACGTGTGTCATTCTTATGGGAAAAAAAAAAAAAAAAAAACTAGTTGCAAATAATTGTCAACAAGACTGGCCTTGACCTCAAATGCTGTCAACAATGTGCTTACCACTTGACCAGAACTTTAAAGTGCGACTTACCATCATGGACAAGGTTAAACACGCATAATAGGTTAATTATACATAATAATAATGTGGACTTAATACAGCGCTTAATCTTTAGAAGCTCTAAGCGCTTTACAATATTAGTTAACACATACGGACATATATATAGATACGATTATAAAACAAATGAACACCATGAAATTACAAACAAAACACATGCTGAAAATAATTAAGCTAAGGAAACATTGCCAAGTCTTAAATCTATTCTTGCAGTTGAAATAGGTGAGTTTTAAAAGTACGCTTGAATGAGATCACATTGTCATTGTGTTTTAGTTCAACAGGCAATTCGTTCCAGGTAGCTGGGCCCTGGTACGCAAAAGAACGTTGTCCATAGTACTTCGTTTTGATAGTGGGAATAATGAGAATACGAGTGTCGGAAGAGGAGGGTAAGTATCTAGAAGGGGTGTACACTTGGGTGAAATCTGATAGGTATTTTGGACTGGAGGCAGTCAACGAAATGTATAATAGAGAACAGATTTTGTGTTTGATTCTTGAGCAAACAGGTAATCAGTGGAGGGTACATAGCAGGGGGGAGGAGTGCTCGGTTCTTGGTACTTTAAGGATGATCCGAGCAGCTGTGTTTTTAACTTTTTGAGGTTTCTGTAGGAGATACTGAGACGAACCAGATGAAAGTAAATTACAATAGTCCAGTCTAGAGAGTACTAAGGAACACACAAGTGTTTTTGTGGCATCAACTGAAAGAAAAATTGCGAATGGAACCGATACGTCTCAGCTCCTGATATGCAGCCTTGCATATGTTCATGAAACGTTGGTGTAATGAGATAGTACTGTTGGGAGTGACACCTAGGTTTCGTACTGATTGTGTGAATTTAATGTTGGTGTTGCTGGTACGTATTGTTTGAGGCAAAGGCTGGGAATGAGGAAGTCTTTGTGCGGTGATCAGAATGGCTTCAGTTTTATCATCATTCATCTGCAACTTGCTACATGTCATCCATGACTTCACATCCGAAATGCACCTCTCTATGCCTTGGATGGTAGCATCAACTTCAGTTTGGTGGCTAGTTTTGTATATTTGAGTGTCATCAGCATACAATTGGTGAGACACCGGATGACAATCTATAACACTTGAGAGGGGCTGATAGTATAGAATGAAGAGAACGGGTCCAAGAACAGACCCCTGTGGAACACCAAAACATAGATCAACTGGGCTGGAATGTTTTCCATTTACGGACACAATTTGTGTCCTGTCGACTAAGTATGACTTGAACCATAGTAAGGCTGTGTTGTGAATGCCTAATACATGCTGGAGACGGTGAAGTGATAGATTATGGTCTATTGTGACAAATGTTGCAGATAAGTCAAGAAGGGTGAGGACTGCAATATTTCCACTATCCAAAGCAGAGAGAAGGTCGTTAACTACATTCAGATGGGCAGTTTTGGTACTGTGGTGAGGGCGGTATGCAGACTGTAAATTGCAAAAAGACTAAATTCAGATAATATACCAGCTGGGACAGAACAACTTTATCTAAGATTTGTTTCATGAATAGGAGGTTAGAAACAGGGCAGTAGTTTTTTAAATCGTTAGGGTCAAGCGTTGTTTTCTTCAACAGAGGCTTTACAATGGCAGTTTTGAAAAATGATGGGAATTCCCCAGATGAGAGAGAAGTATTAATAACATCGGTTAGTGAAGGCAATATTGGATCTAAGCACTCAAGCAGCAGTGATGTCGGAATTGGATCAAGTTCACATGACTTTGGGGCACTCTTCATCAGGATTGTACGTAAGAAATCCATAGTGACAAACTCAAATGCCTTCTAAAGATTGCCTTTGAAATTCTGTATCACAACTATATGGTGATGCTGAGTCGATTGAAATTGTGTTGTCAAGCTGATCTCTAATGGTTTTCACTTTGTCATGGAAGAAATTTGCAAACTAGTCTGGAAGAACGACCGGGGAGAAGGTTGTTGGAAGTGGTGTACATTTGTTCTTTGACATTAGCTTGTTAGTAATATCGAAGAGCTCTTTGCAGCTGGAGCTTTCAGTGATCTTAGTACTGAAATAGGTTGATTTCGCTGCATGAACTGTTTGTGACATTCTTCTTAGTGGCTTTATAGATTTGCTTACGAATAGTAAGACCAGATGAAAGTCAAAATCTCTCAGCCTTACAGCATTCTCTTTTAGCAGTCAAAACTGGTCCCTGACACTACTATACCATGGAGAAAACTTCTGAATGGATACTCTGCACTTGGTTGCTGGGGCATGTTTATCAAGAAATGAATGTAAGCACTGATCAAGTTGTTCTGCTGTAGGAGGTAACAGAGTTGTTAGGTTTGCTTGGATGTCATGCATTAGTTGGGTTCTATTAATCATACCAATGTTTCTCTTAGTAGCAAACAAAGATGGCGGATTAGGAACTGATACGTCAAGATGGCATATGACACAGAGGTGATCTGATGCAAGTTCGTGGGGCACCAATGAAGACTGTAGAATATTATCATCGGGTCTATGAAAAATCCAGTCTAAAATATGACCATGTTTATAAGTGGGTTGGTTAACTGATGGTTTGAGGTTGAAAACATGAATGGAACCTAGAAGTTTTGATGTGTATGGGTTTCCAGAACAGTCAAAGTGAAAGTTAAAATCTCCAAGAATAATGAGGCTGCCACCTATTAAATTTCAATGTTCAAGGAGGTTAGGAAACTGCTCCAAAAAGAGAGATTCAGTCAGCTTGTTTTTTCGACTAGGAGGAGGGCGGTAGAGGCAGAAAAAAATGGACTGACCTTTGTTCTATGGTGAGGGTGGCTTGTACCAGTTCAAATTATATATGGTCGAAATTGAAGGTTGCAGCATAGTTAAGACAGTGGAGCATGGAGTTTTTTGCAATGACACCAATTCCACCTCCACGGGAGTGGCAGGGAAACTACCTGATGGAATAACCGGGGGGAGGGGGCATTTTGGCTCATTGCCTTGTGTTTTTAGCCATGTTTGTGTCAGGATAAAGATGTTGATATCCCGACCATTGATAAAGTTCAATATTTCTGTGCACTTTTCCTGTGGTCCAACATATTTGGTGTTGAATAATGTTATGCACAGTTGTTGCTCAGATTTAAAGGTTGATGATTGAAGAGGAATTTGAATTGTTCAAATTAACGGTCGTGTTTTCAAATAGCTGTGAAGGAAAGGGCGAAAGCGAGATAACTGGAATTTTTCTTCCTGTTCTATGCTGCCCAGCTTTGAAATGTTTCTTTTTTCACTACCGTTTACATTTAAGTGAAGATGAATGTAATTCAAGGTCGTTTAGTCTAGTGCATAATATATTATGGAGTGCTGAGGAGTGGTTATTTAATGCAATTAATGAGAGTCCATCATAGCATAAACGAGTGGACTGGCCGGTATCACGTGATGTCGGTATGTTCAACAACAAAGGTGGTTGTAGCAGTGGGACAAGACGACTAAGAAAAAATCGAATAGTTCTCGTTTCCAAAAGAAATGGATGAAGAAACACATTCCAACAGAACAGCCATTGCATAATGAACACAATAATGTAAACGAAGACAGGCAATGAACACATATATCATTAAAAACAGCACAAAAATCGGGAGCAGCTGCCTCAAGCCAGTTAAGCGATGGTGGCCACCTTACAAAATACTAATAGAGGACACCATCTTAAACAAGCATACTAAACAGAGGATACCATCTTAAACAAGCATACTAACAGAGGACACTATCTTAAACAAGCATACTAACAGAGGACACCATCTTAAACAAGCATAAGATATAGTAATAGAGGACACCACTTCCACTTCAGGGGATCTGATTAACTGATTTGGAAGCTGTGCAGACAATCTGCCATGCTCTTCTTTGCAATAGTGGAAGAGGCAAATAGCATGGGCCATGTATTTCATTCTGAACAAGTGTAAATTCTATGTTGTTTGTCAAAGTCATGAACAAGAACTGGAATATTTAGCCATTCTCTCATATTGCAATTATTTCTTTTTTTTTTTTTTTTTTTTTACTGTCAAGATTGATAGTGGCTATTTCTCATAGTTACCATATATACTCCAACTGCAAACTGCACAGACCCAGATCTGTCATCACATAATGCACTGGCAGATCTGAATCTCAGCAGTTTGTTAGGAGTAATCAAGAAAACAAAAACATAGACCCTGATCTGCCTGTACGTGTTGCGATGACAGATAATGGTCTACGTTGTTTGCAGTTGGACTCGACTTGTACACATGTATATATGGTAAGTGTCAATCCATATGACAATTTCTGCAATCACTGCATTTAATTACATTGATTTCTACTCAAACTGATTGTGACCTTTTTCTTGCTCATATATACAGTAAAGTACAGTTAGTATGAACCTCCTGGACCCTGTAGAATTACTTTCATTGTATCCAGAATTTATTATGTCATTTGAACAAATGTGGATATACAGCTTTATCCGGTTTGCAGATTCACTTTGTGCTAACCACTTCTACCAATTTGGTTTTACTGCCCTGCTCAGAAACAGTTAAGGCCTTCATATTTGTCTTTAAATGTTGGCTAAAGCTGTTGTCGTGACACTACAAATGTCAGTGGTTAGATGTCCCCAACATGGACAATGTCTGAGGTTCACACCATTACTTATAACCTGTCCTAGTATCATGTTATTATCTTCAGTATATATTGTGATATATTTCAATTCAGGGCAAAGGAATAAAGCCTTAACTTCTTTTTAGCAGTATAAATATGCTTTTTGTATTGAATGTACCGAAGATGCAACTGGTCCAAAGACTGTTTTGACTAAGATATAAGCCCTTGGCGTTTTATGTCACATAGTGTGATGACTAAGTGTTACGACTCTAGGTCTTAAAAATATGTAACAGATAGAAAGTGCAACCAACAATGTAAATAATATCAACAAGCAATTTATTTCCCTATAATACAAAATGAAATCAAAAGATAGTTACAATATTGTGAATCAGATTCCAAATAGTCTTCAATGTCCTAATCACAAGTCCAAGAATATAGAATATTCCGAATGAGTTCCAGTAGTCTTGAATGTCCTGATATACCACAATGAAATAATCCATAATGTCTTTGAATTGGTTCACAAAAGTCCAAAGTAATGTATTAATTCAGAAGTCAATGAGCACTCTAGTAATTCCAATGAATTTGTTTAAATAAATAATTCTTCAAATTATATCTGATTTCAATGGCACAATGTAAAATCTGATCACAAATCGACTCCCACAGACTGATCTAAAACAGGAATGAATTATTTGTTTACCAAATCCCTATTTATACACATTTTCACTTAACCTATATCAACAGGATGTGCAGCAATAAAATGGGAGAAAAATCAGTCTAACTCTCAACATGACTAGTGTTGAACTCAAATTCTAGTAAACATTCTATTTACTAGTGACCAGAATTTAAAGTACTACTTACCTTCATGGACAATATTTAAACACAAATTATAGATTAAATACACATAACACTAAGATATTAGCCCATGACACTTTATGTCACTGTGTGTTATTCGAATGATATGCTTGCCCTTGGTGCATGACACTTTATTAAATTAACAATTTGTCGACAGGCACACTTGGATTGCAAAACATTGTCAACATGCAATTTCATTCACAGGTCTCGATCAACAGATTAATTTACCTTATTTTGCGCCTCATGGTCATTTTAGTGGATAGATCATAAGTGTAAAGTGTCACAATAAATATTCCCACAGTCACCGTCTATATATTAGCTATCTTGTCCAAAAAACATTGATTGCATACCTCTGTGTAGAGGCTCAACACACTTAATTTGCAATAAAGACTCTAAGGAACCTTGAATTTAGAAAAGACATATATTAACCTACAAATCAATCATTCAGTAAATTGAATTAACTAACATACAATAAGTCAAATTCTCTAAAGTATCTCCACACAGTATGCACAGAGGCTTATGTTCAAACTTACAAGATCTAGAAGGAAGACAGAATTTGAGAATAAATATAACCTGTATGATAATATTATTTCTTCATATTTAAAAATTATTTTAATATTTTCAAGCATTCTCCTGTAGGATTAAGGGATAGCACTTTCTGCTCTGTTGGTGTATATTTGTAATTCTCTATAATAACCTCTATATACATTGATTTTTGTCATAGGAATTCAGGGTGACTAAGAACTTAGATGAGATTGAATTACTAGGTCGATATGCGGGTATGTCTGATTCGCTTGAATGGCTATGCCACCGACTTTATAACATCATTTTTTGGTGATATGTGCATGGTCGAGATGGTATAGGTGTTGCTGCTTACAGGCAAGGCGATGGGTGCCATAACCCACGGATCCGAGGTTCAAATCTCCATAGGGTACAAATTAAAATTCTCTAACCTGTATGATAATATATCTACAGTCTAACCTGCCCTAACAATCACTTTCATATAGCATTCACAATTGTATTAAATGGTCAACTGCTTACGTTGTCAGCAGCCACGTGTATCCTAACCAAACAGTGGTTTCTTACTGCTTAAAGTGCTCACTCAAATGTATTGACCATGCAGATGAAGTGTCTGTTTTCCCCAAGAAAGGCATTGTTTAGGTAGTGCTCACTCCAGTGTATGGACCATGCAGATGAAGTGTCTGTTTTCCCCAAGAAAGGCATTGTTTAGGTAGTGCTCACTCCAGTGTATGGACCATGCAGATGAAGTGTCAGTTTTCCCCAAGAAAGGCATTGTTTAGGTAGTGCTCACTCCAGTGTATGGACCCTGCAGATGAAGTGTCTGTTTTCCCCAAGAAAGGCATTGTTTAGGTAGTGCTCACTCCAGTGTATGGACCATGCAGATGAAGTGTCTGTTTTCCCCAAGAAAGGAATTATTTAGGTAGTGCTCACTCCAGTGTATTGACCATGCAGATGAAGTGTCTGTTTTCCACAAGAAAGGCATTGTTTAGGTAGTGCTCACTCAAGTGTATTGACCATGCAGATGAAGTATCTGTTTTCCCCAAGAAAGGCATTGCTTAGGTAGTGCTCACTCCAGTGTATTGACCATGCATTGGTGGGGGGATCGAGATAGTAACACCACCCTTCATTGAGGCAGATGCAGAAAGATCATTTTTCAGTGCTCAAAAAAATTAAACAATATCTTTGGGGAAGTTTCAGCAAAAGTACAATCCAGTCCAGAGTGCGGACATGAACACTGATGACATTTGCATCACCTTCAAACCCTCCAACAAACTATTGACAGCAGCAAAGTCAGCAACTACAAGTTAATGCTGTATTACACACTACAATGGATTTTAAAGACAGAAACTTTGTGTATATTTTTTTAATGTCTGTGGGGTTGTGATTAAGTGCCGGTTTGTATGTGTGTTGATAACATATGACAATGCAAAGTCTATCAGCTATACCTTGTTGGAAAGTGTATCAATGCTTCCCCCCAAAAAAAATTATTTTCTTTTATTCAAATTTAGGTTTATATAAATAAATAACTTATTCTCAACTGTACAATGTTCCTTATTTGGGTTACATGCACTGACCCCCTTTGGGACCACAAAACACTTTTTGAATCTCAACAACACACAACACCCCACCTCAACACTGCCTGGAAGGCTGGCATACATACAGATACAATATATAAGCAGCTGAGCTAGTTACGATACATACATACAAATATATATATATATATATATATATATATATATATATATATATATATATATATATATATAAAAATATATATATATATATATATATATAAGCAAAAACGTACTACATGAAAAATAGTCGGAGAAAGCAAGAAGAATCTATGAATGAAACACTTTTCCACAAGAATTTATATGGCAAATTCTTTGAATAGGAAATTGTGCCAGTTGCCTAAAATAATAATAATAATAAGACCAAGAAACGTGTGGTTCCAACCCAACCTACTCTATTTGAATGGCCCCAAATCCATAAGTTTTTGTCATGTGTGCAAAAAAAAAAAAATCAGAATCGACCTTACCCCATTTTTCACATCCGAAATTTAAATTTAGATTGCAAACTGTGACATCAACTAACATGGGCTGTATATAACAAAAAAAATTAAGGATAGAAGAATGCAAATGTTGCTTCAGAGGCATCCGTATGCTGATCTTTTAATAGCTAACATTTGTACCTTGTGACTAAGACTGCAACGTTTACCAATATTTCTAAACGTGTACACAGTATACAATAACCAAAACGATGCCATTTAATCAAACCTATTTGAAACTCAACCTATTCCTTCATCTGCATCTTAGACTTACAACTGACATCTATTCATACACTAGTACTATAACACAGGACACCACACATTGATATTAACATTTAACACATTCCCCCGCATGACATATGATATATCCCATAACACAGGACACCACACATTGATATCAACATTTAACACATTCCCCCGCATGACATATGATATATCCCATAACACAGGACACCACACATTGATATCAACATTTAACACATTCCCCCGCATGACATATGATATATCCCATAACACGGGACACCACACATTGATATCAACATTTAACACATTCCCCTGCATGACATATGATATATCCCATAACACAGGACACCACACATTGATATTAACATTTAACACATTCCCCCGCATGACATATGATATATCCCATAACACAGGACACCACACATTGATATCAACATTTAACACATTCCCCCGCATGACATATGATATATCCCATAACACGGGACACCACACATTGATATCAACATTTAACACATTCCCCCGCATGACATATGATATATCCCATAACACAGGACACCACACATTGATATTAACATTTAACACATTCCCCCGCATGACATATGATATATCCCATAACACAGGACACCACACATTGATATCAACATTTAACACATTCCCCCGCATGACATATGATATATCCCATAACACAGGACACCACACATTGATATCAACATTTAACACATTCCCCCGCATGACATATGATATATCCCATAACACAGGACACCACACATTGATATCAACATTTAACACATTCCCCTCGGATGACATATGATATATCCCATAACACAGGACACCACACATTGATATCAACATTTAACACATTCCCCCGCATGACATATGATATATCCCATAACACAGGACACCACACATTGATATCAACATTTAACACATTCCCCCGCATGACATATGATATATCCCATAACACAGGACACCACACATTGATATCAACATTTAACACATTCCCCCGCATGACATATGATATATCCCATAACACAGGACACCACACATTGATATCAACATTTAACACATTCCCCCGCATGACATATGATATATCCCATAACACAGGACACCACACATTGATATCAACATTTAACACATTCCCCCGCATGACATATGATATATCCCATAACACAGGACACCACACATTGATATCAACATTTAACACATTCCCCCGCATGACATATGATATATCCCATAACACAGGACACCACACATTGATATCAACATTTAACACATTCCCCCGCATGACATATGATATATCCCATAACACGGGACACCACACATTGATATCAACATTTAACACATTCCCCCGCATGACATATGATATATCCCATAACACAGGACACCACACATTGATATCAACATTTAACATATTACCGTCAAATGTTTACTTTTACTATTTACAAGATGTGTTATCACATTCCCCCAGAAAATAAAAATGTTGTTCATGAAAGGTTATATTTGAGAACATGTTTTTTAAAATGTAAATAATGCAGTTTAAAGAAAAATGTGTAAATATAATCAACCTGATGGGTAACATTGTGTAATGTGTGGTACAACCAGTTCTCATCAACTTCAGCATTTTCCTAGTGATGTGACATTCAATTTGTAAACCATTCATACTTTAAAAAAAGAATTAACAAAAAACTCCTACTAAATAGTTCTCTTAAGATGTAGAAATATATCATTTAATTGGAACAGATAGTTCCTGCATCACAGACAGTCACATCCATGTTTATTTACACAGTTACTGCTTTTTGTAAAAAGGTGTAAAGGCTGTAAACTCAACGAAGCCATTTACACGTGTAAACGTTGCAGCTTTGTGACCTTTGAGCTCTGTGACTCTGATTTGTATAATTCCTTTTCAGTTGTAAAATTTAACTGTGATATCTTGTGAATAACTGTGATATCTCGTGAATAATTGTGGAGGGTTTCGTGTTCTTATCTTTTAGTATACCATTGATTGATATGTGAGAAAGTACAGTGTGCTTTCTGAAAATATCTCGCTTTTCACGATGTGTATGGTACGGGGGGGGGGGGGGGGCTTATTATGGGCAGTCGTCACCGCCACCGCCAAAATTACATTAATCAAATGATGTAGTATGAAATTAAATGATTGAACCCAACAAATGAAATGATGAATTCAATTTCCTAAAAATATTGTTATATTAAATGAAATGATTTAAAGAACAAAACGGAATGATGAATTCAGATTCCAAATGACATGGTATTAAATGATATTATTTGAAGAACAAAATGGAATGATGAATTCAGATTCCAAATGGCGTAGTATGAAATGAAATGATGTTAACCCAGCAAATGAAATGATGAATTCAGATTCCAAATGACGTGGTATTAAATGAAATGATTTGAAGAACGAAACGGAGTGATAAATTGAGATTCCAAATGAAATGATTTGAAGATATTCAAAATGAAATAACAAAGTTGTATAAGTTACACCTGATGTGAAGTATAATAAAAGTACAAGCCATAAAAAGAAATGATTTCAAGAAAGAAAAGAACATAATGTAAATAAATCCAATATTAAATAACTTGTTTATGACAAGAAAGAACGTAAAGTAGCACAAAGTGAACGGAAAGTAAACTGTTTAACAAAGTCTCGCTGGGACTAGAACTACAATTTAAGGTCACACTGCAAATAATTTAGCGAAAATCCAAACATACATATGGTGCAGAACGCCCTCCGAGATGGTTTTTTTTTTTGCAGATGACACTCTGCCAGCCAAGATCCAATACGTTTAATTCGATACCAAGAGAAATCAATAAGGTAAGTGTTCTTTTCGTAAGATAAAAACAAGAACTATATATTCCAATCAGCAAAAAGTGACGATCCACATTATAGAATGTGTATTTTTTTAAATAATTTCCTCCAGTAGCCTTCTTCAATACAACTAGGACGTTTTCCACTAAAATCATTATCAAAAACGAAAATGCCACTGGGATTACCTTGAATTTGCATGAGGTTACCTGAGTAGATTACACAGGACGAGTGTGACCCATAATGTCCATAGGAAATTTCATTCCATTCATTACTTTACTGTAGGTAATATATGTAACTTATATCAGGAAGTTTCAGAATACAAATGACGTACTAGAAAAGTTATTATAAGAATGATGCTAGAGTTAGGGTTAAAATATGCTTTTCATTAATGAAATGTGTTTCTAGTTTATCTTCTGGGTAAATTACTGCTTTAGTTTTAATATCGACTCTTTCATCCTTCCCGTCTGTATTTAGTGTTGCTGACCTTGTCTAGCTAAAAGTACACTTAAGTGGTCAAAGGGGTGGAGCTTAGCTGTACTCTATATGGAAGTTAGCGTACGGTTTTTAGGCTCCGCCTTCTGAATTATTCTGATTAAACGACTTAAAGGGATCTAGGAAATTTCAGCGGACCATAACACAAATATATATTAAATGGACGTAACTATTTCATTTTTGGAATATGGACAATAATATGAACATATTTCAGAAAGAGCGCTAATATTCAAAATAGGAATCCAACATAGCTGACATTTGGTGTGTACATTGTGTAAAAAAACGTTCCCTCATATGTACTGATGTTACGTAATTGGTACCACGACAAACGATTATATTATTGCATATCTAAACTTAGCTTTCAGGTCTTAAAAATCGTTTCCATGGTGGTCAATTTCACTTACAAAACTTCGTTAGAAATATTGTAGCAGTTAAAATTTACCACTTCTTGTGCATTTGACTGCCCCGTCCCCCCTCCCCCCCTCCCCCCCCCTCCCCGTTAGTACGATACTGTGTGTTGATCACAACACCTGATTATGTTCTGAAGGATGTTTAACACATTTTTGGACTTTTCGGACTCAGACATTTTTGTCAAAAACCTTGCCAGCACGTTCAAGTAAAAATCACACGAGATATACAAATAAAATTTAATATATTCATATTTGTATTAAGATGTAGATGATCCGACTAGATTTTCAGTTTAGTTCATACGTTTTTGACATAAACGGCCTCAAATAACGTCCTTTGATAGAATGTGAACATTTGAACCATTGCAACTCACAAAATACAGTCGTCAGGCAATCATGTCCACCTCTGCTTTGTAAATAGAGATTCTACAACACCACAATGAATTGTACTATTATATACCTGAATTCTAACGCATTTTGGTTCACAAAACATGATACATGAGCCTCTATAATTTTTCCCCCCGCTTTGCTCCATCAAATCAATCGAAAGCATTTGTAGTACTTTTGTTAAAGGTCATTACACGGGGCAAAATGTAATTTTGAGGCTTGGTACTTCGAGGATCAAAATTACAGCTAAAGCTCTCTCTCTCTCTCAATCTTCAAGAAGTAGAGTTGGATAAGTTCGGTACATATACAAATAATATAAAGATCATACTTAATCAATCACCCGTCAGATAAATGTAATTTCTATCAAGATTTTAAAGTTTTTGTTCAATATTATTTTAAAATATATAAATATATAAATTTTCTTTTATTACATTTGAAATAAATATTCTGAACCTTCATGCACAACAACCGATGAATTGGAAATTAAAGTTTTATGAAAATCCCGGTTGTATGTCTGTAGTTAATACGATCCTATTAGATCGATGGAGAGGTTGACAAACAAATAGGTAGGTAGGTAGACTGACAGCTGTCCTTAATGACAAACATATAGGTAGGTGGTAGATAGACTGACAGCTGTCCTTAATGACAAACATATAGGTAGGTGGTAGATAGACTGACAGCTGTCCTTAATGACAAACATATAGGTAGATAGGTAGACTGACAGCTGTCCTTAATGACAAACATATAGGTAGATAGGTAGACTGACAGCTGTCCTTAATGACAAACAGATAGGTAGGTAGGTAGACTGACAGCTGTCCTTAATGACAAACATATAGGTAGATAGGTAGACTGACAGCTGTCCTTAATGACAAACAGATAGGTAGGTAGGTAGACTGACAGCTGTCCTTAATGACAAACATATAGGTAGGTAGGTAGACTGACAGCTGTCCTTAATGACAAACATATAGGTAGGTGGTAGATAGACTGACAGCTCTCCTTAATGACAAACATATAGGTAGATAAGTAGGTTCACTCAATGTTTTCCTTATTAAGCTACGAAACTCTTAAATTCAACTGACCAATTTTCAATAAGTTTTTAATTATTTCCTCCAGTAGTCTTGTACAATACAACTAGGACGTTTTCCCCTAAAATTATTATTAAAAAAGAAAATACCAGTGGAATTACCTTGGACGTGTATCTTACTTATGGAATCTGACCTAAACACCCGTTTTCAAGGAATCTGTGGTAAAAATGTCACATATCAGATTATTGGAGTAGATAACTTTGTACGACACGTAATGTCTATAGGAAATTCCAATAGGTACAATGTCTATTTTCATTAATTACTTTACTTTACCGGAAGTTATATATATTAAATATATGACGCTTTTTATTCTGTTCCTGCATATTTCGCACGCAGGCACCGCCATATTAATACCTTTCGCGTTATGTCTGATCTATTTCCGTCTTCAACACACACATATTATGAAAGTTTTTTCATCGCTACTTGTTATGAAAGAATATTTGTCCAGCAACACTTGTTAGGGTGGTCCCCATTTTCTTGTGTATGTCGCTCTAGATTGTTGGAAAGACTTCTTTCCGACCTCCCTTTGCGGAGGTGCCACTCATCGCGATGTTTGATGGTTATATCGCTGGGGTGCGAGAGGGGTACTGGGTTCGAAATGCAAAGGAAGTCAGAACTCTAAGATGTAGAGGCGTAGCAACTTTTATTAAAATTGAACAACACTTCAAATAAGAATACAATACACATACACTTATTTAAAGATTGCCGACTTCATACGATTCTCTAAATTCTGTCTTTTTAAATTATGATGTAAATAATCAAATATTTAACAAGCCAAAATAAAATTAGAGTATACCAAGAAATCAATAGTTCGAACTAAGACCAAAATCATTTTATCGTAAAGACAAATTATTAAATGTTTGGACCTTAAATACCAAAATATCATGCTTTGTAATTTAAAGGTATTTTATTTCTAAATTAATTATCAAAAGCATGAAGTTGGCAGCAAATCGTGTTAACAATAATTCAATATTACAATTACAATGCATATAAATTCCTAATAAAAATCTACACAATTCATAAAACAATATAATTTACAATTAATATTAAAGAATACAAAGAACACACATGTTTCAAGAGAGAATGAAATACTTTCCAGTAATATCTTTCAATAGCAATTGAATGTATTAAGTACTAAGAAAATAGTCTTCAAAATATAGTAAAACATTTTTGTCTTACCTGCAAAGGAAGTCAGAACTCTAAGATGTAGAGGCGTAGCAACTACTCTCGAGCTTTGGGCGGCCGTTTATATACAGTTCTTCGTCAAGGAATGCGTAACCTGATCCATAAAAGGCCAGGGGTTAGGGTAAGACAGGCTCACCCTCGTGCTCTGGAGCCGCGAGATTTTATGAAATCTCTGCATAACGCATTCCTTTTTCCAAAATTGGTCTCAGGTTGTTTAAAGCTCACGCCATTTTACATCAGAGTTCATGACTTTCCTAACACTCAGTACCGTGGTTGAATTTGTTAGCATAAGCAAAATCTTGCCTGTATGATTTTTGTTACCTGTGTACTGTTTGTTAATTCTGATTGCTACTCTTACTGTAAATTATAGGAAAAATCAGTGCACTACACTTTTACAATCCAAAGTATTACAGGACTCAAGCAAACCAAATTATGTTTTATTAAAAATTATAAAAATTTGAATTATAAAAAGAAACATTGGTCTTCACACAAATTCCTTGAAAAATTCAACCGTAACACACATACAGGCATATATACACGTACACATTATATATGTATATACATATACCCATACACATTATATATGTATATACATGTACACACACACACACACACACACACACACACACACACACACACACACACACATATATATATTGAGTATGATACAACATAACCACTGAACACGTTAATGTGTGACCTATAAAATACACCAGAATATGTTTGTTCAAGCACATGCGTGCTCTTAAATACAAGCTCTTTCGGGAGAAGACACATAAAGTGTCATCAATATATAAGCAGTACTCAAAAGACATTTCTTAGTAGTATCATAAGAACATTATACATGAAATATGATTGATAATAATGCATGTTTTAAATAATGAAATGGAGTTGAGATGAAAGTAACAGCGAACTTGAGAAAGAAAATAAAATTAATAACAAAAATTAATTAAATCATGTAGTTTTAAGTAGCATTAATTATTATTAGTTCCGAACTTAAAATATAAGATAGTATATGCAAGGGTGAGATTGTAACAAGCCAGAATATGTGATAACAGACTCAACTCAGGAAAGCAAACAACAAAAAAAACCCAAAAAAACATGTATTATGCATTCTTTGGCAGAATTTAATATTTACACTTAATTACATAAATAAGGTATCAGAAATAATTTGACAACACAGATCAGTTCATTAATACAATATGATTCAACTCATACCGCATTATAAGGAAATGACGATATATGCTCCAAATCAAAAGTAAAATAGAATCGCATTCATTTCATCGCATCAAATAGAATCGCATTCATTTCATCGCAAGGTCAATAATCATTAGAAACTAATATACAAAATCCTGAAAGGTGAATGAAAATTGTATTTATACCTCGCTGTACAAACAAGTATACATTTATGATACAAATGTAGCTTAATACAGGTGATTCTGCATACTTATTACAATAAATACATAAATTTAATATAAAGCTAGTTTAGTATTAAAAAAACGGGTGGGAGGGTGGGAAAAATCTTTTTTTCTCTTTAAAATTTGACTGATTGACGCACAAATCTCAAATGGGCTCGACTGAGCAATGTTGAACAATGGAATGACGAGAAAGCCAGAACGTACGGACTGACTAATTAGTGAATCAATTAAAAAATTTGATTGAATGGTCAGAAAGCAATCTCAGTCAGTTTTACATAGTG
The DNA here is from genome assembly GCA_029931535.1 of Margaritifera margaritifera. Classification (NCBI taxonomy): domain Eukaryota; kingdom Metazoa; phylum Mollusca; class Bivalvia; order Unionida; family Margaritiferidae; genus Margaritifera; species Margaritifera margaritifera. The sequence goes on from JAQPZY010001454.1 coordinate 3,046,743, forward strand.
GAAGAATGCTATTTCCTGTTTACATAGTTACCAGTTCTCATTATAATATTTACCTGTTTTGAATGTCAAAACTTGTCCATCATATTACAACGTTCAATTAGTGCTCTATGGGTATAATTTTCCAGATTTCTAACCGCGGCAAATTTGGTGGAATTTAGTAATTCAATAAATTTCAACATTCTCGGGTTTTTTCAAAAATAAAACTTTATATTCTTATGTCTAATACAGAGTCACACTCATTTTCCAGATCTTTGCCAAAAATACAAATCCTTTGATCTAGTGGGGTAGACTGTGGTCTCTTCCATCTTCCTGATTCAATATGTAAAAGTATGACCGACATTCCTCATTTTTGAAAGGGATTTTCTAAATGTAGTCACTCTTACTATATCCAAATACTCCTTATAGCCAAAATGTGATGACAAATTTCTATATAATCTATCTCTCGAAGATCCTCTGATCTAGATTGCCAATAAACATACCACCATTGCAGTTTTATATCTAGTCTGTGACTATAAGTAAATATAATCAAGATATACTTTCACAGTATCTCATTTTTTAAGCGAGAATCGTGCAACTATTAAAGTTCAGTCAAAAATGTTTTGACTGACTTCATGTGATACATGTAGTAGCGATTTGTTAATAGCTTTAGTGTGAGGATACATTCATGTAATACATGTATACCGATTTCAATTATACATAAAACTGATTAATAGCAGTTGTGTGAGAGCTTTGAAAGAAAGGACGAACAAGTATTGAATAACCTTAAGAGCTGTATGAACTTGACATTTGAACTAACTACTGCAACTACTACGAAACAGAAAGTTCAGCAACGCTCGAGTAGATTATGAAACGTTAAATGAATGAAAGATTGGCTGAAAATTTCATCAGCCGATCACACATTTCACACTATAGTCAGCTTCTTATCCATCCTGAATCGTACCTCACTTTCAGTCTCAGAAATTATTACCTAGTATACTTACAGTCTACCTCAGAATTATTTAATCATTTCATACCTTCCAAATTTTAAACCTTGCACCGTCCGCACAGACTTTTGTAACATGGAAAAATGTAGTCATCATCGGCGAGTGCAGTGTTAAATCCATGATATTTTTAACAGACGGAGCTGTCTAAAATGTGCTGGCTCAGAATTATTTAACCCCTTCATACCTACAAATTTTTTACCATACCATGCTCCGTCCGCGCAAACATTTACAATATGGAAAAAATGTTATCGTCAACGGCAAGTGCAAGGTTAAATCCATATTTTTATCAGACGGAGCAGGCTAAAGTACGTAATGAGGTGCAGGGGTGTGATGCAGACTCTCACGTGACGCCAAGCTCCTCACAGCTCATACTCTTCGGGTTTCCTTGGGCGATACACGAGAACAAGGTTCTTGACACGAGAACATTGTTCTTGTGGTTCTTCTCGTCCTAACGTTAAGAACCTTGTGCGAGTACCGACAAGAACCTCGTTATCGGGTTAAGAACTCACACCACCTCTGAAGCCAACCGGAATATCTATCGGCCATTTCAGTGTAGTCGAGAAAGAAACATCGGCACGCTCCTCGCAGCTCATACTCTTTCAGAATATATCACTGCATGAAAGCTATTTTGACCCCCAGGGTCATCTAAACCTTGGTACATCGTCTTTGCATATTAATGTACGAGTACGTTGACTGGATCATGTCTTTCATCATCTATCACAGATATAAATCCAATCAAAAACGAGGTATAAACAACCAGACTATACAAGGCGGTTTAGATGCGCTTCATTGTGACGTTATCGGTATATTGTCGACGTCTGCCGCGTGCTACCTACTGTAACGTCGTCAACCCTGTGCTCCAGCTCTGCAAGTAAAGGAATTCCTGACGTTCTCTATTACGTTTTAGTAAAAATCTTTTCATTCTGCACTAAAGCCATTGTAGAGAAAAGAACGCAGAAAATGCAATAAGAATTGAGGGTGACGTAATTATCACAGCGAACGGTTTTCTCCAGGGGAGGGGGGGGGGGCATTTTACCACCACAATTTACATCGTTGCGGCAGTTGGTATTATCCATACAAAGGGAGGTAACCCACAGTGAGGACGCATGTAATTCGGAATGTAGTTGTAGGAATACTCATCACATTTGATGGAGCATTTTGCAAGTTCGAGGTCAGTCATACGGATCATACTTCGAATGTATGCCGATAGCTGCCGTTTGGACCACCTCGGCTATTTACAACAAAAAAACCCCCAAAAATGATTGACCAAGAAGTTGCGAATGCATCGAACTATTTTTTAATTTGCAACTTCTCGGCCAATCCAATCGTACAAATAGATGAGGTAGTCCGAACAGATTGCAGTTTCTTTTTTTGAAGACATTTCCGGCGAACAAAATGTATGAGTTTTCTGTAAAGTACTGCACCGATATACACCCGGGGCATATTTTGTCTCGCAGAAATAGCAGAGGTGATCCGAATGTTGGATAGGTTTGGTGATTCGCCTCTGGCTGAGTGTACCACATTTGTTTCGACAGAAGAGGCCCACAATGTTCCGATTGTGATTTGTCTCTTCCGTCACCATAATTGTGCCATGTGAACAAAAGCAAATCCGACTATAGTTCTCAGTTGCAATGAATCACATGGGATGTTTCTTTCTCCTCGGAAAAGGCCGATGATGTTCCGAATTGCTCGGGAGTAGACAAAAACTACGATGGCAGAACATGCTGATCCACCATGTTTTTTTTTTTGTTCAGAGATCCTACTCGAGTTGGTAGGGCTAGCACACGCAGGAAGCGAGAACTTATAATAACGTCTTCTTCGTGTTTGGGCGAAATCCCAGAACAAGTCGCCCAAAGACGGCCTCTCAGATATGTCGCTGCCGCAAGGATGTTTTGACCCCAGGTCATCTAAAACCCAAGTGCATCGTCTTGCGAGAAGTATGGTGTGACGCAGATTCTCGTGCAGGTTTAAAAACAATATTTTAAAAATAAAAAAAAATCAGTAACGGCTACATTTAAAATAAAATGGAGAACGAAACCACAGCGAAAGAATACAAAAAATATATTGCTAAGTAGTAGTATAGATTTTGTTATCCTTTGTGTGTGTGTGTTTTTTTTACGCCCAAACATTCATCAATAATGCACTGTATTTAAAATGTCGATTCTTTGACTACGTTAAAAAATGAATTTAACCATCTACTTATATTATTATTATTATTATTATTATTATTATTATTATTATTATAGGAAAAAATATGAACAGATGCATGTGTAATCCAAGTACTAACTAAAATATTAGGATGACACCGCAACAAATTTAAATAAAAATCAACGACAAATACAAGCAACACTAGAAATAATATTTTAAAATAATGGCTGATATTTTTTTTTATCCTAATTTTAAAATTAAGATATTTAATCAGATTTCTTAAATAAAAATAATAATAATAATAATAATAATAATAATAATAATAATAATAAGCAATGTCTACATTCAAATGTTTGTAAAAATTGCTGACATCTTAATACCATCGACATATGAATTAAAACAAATTTCTATGATACAGACACGACTATTCTGACTCCATTATTATGGAATGTCTGTATAATATATATATATATATATATAATATATATATATATATATAATATATTATATTATATATATATATATATATATATATATATATATAAAAAGAAAGAATAAAAAGGATAACAAAAAAAGTCTAGACCCATCGTACAAGACATTTCTCTGGATCAGAGAATCTTTTCCCAGTTCTCTCGTCTCCGTCTTATTTTAATTGTAGCCTATCAGCCGCTGTATGGTGTAGACAGTATTATGTACTGACTTATTTTACCTGCGCAGAGTCCATGTCATACCCACGCACCCCATTATGTATATTAAGCTGCTCCGTGTCCTAAAAAAAAAACATGGATATTAAATATTGCAAACGCCGTGAGGACTACAGGTTTCCTATTTCAAAAGTTTGCGCCGACGGAGCAAGGTATTGTTTGAAATCTGTAAGGTATAAAAGGGATTCAGTAATTGTGATATAGAATATAATTGTGCCAGGTAATATTACTTTCTGAGATTGAAGGTGAGGTATGATTCAGACTGGATCAGATCCTGAAAAATAGAGAAAAATTTTGAACTTTGACCTTTGAACTGGTATTGTAAAACATTTCTTCGTATATCATGAGATTTATACACAGAGCTGTTTCATAACAATTACGTTTAGTCAAACGAATTGTGTATTTTATATAGTAAACAATATACCCAATGTGATATGACAACATACCGTAATGATTCGATAAGATGCGCATCCTAGTCTTCTTGAACAAAAACAAACGAATGAGCATTTTCAAATGGTTTAGGTGACAGTAAATGTATGCAAAGAGGTGATGTAAGTTCTTATATATTCATATATGGTATTAAGAAAGATACGCTAAGTTGGTTTTCATATCTAATAGAAAATAACAAAAAAATAAAAACATAATACAAATACGCTGATGCATAATCACAATTCTTTTATCACACTTTCTCCTCTCTCTCCGGCGGTGGGGGGGGGGGGGGGCTGACAGTGACTTCTCGAACCCAAACCAGACCATGTTGCGCTAAAAAAATTAAAACATGTGATGGGCGATTTTTATTATTGCCTATGATAGCTCTTTGCTTCGATAGCTCTCAATGACTCTGAATCCGTTCCAACATATGGACTTTACAAAGTTAAATTCATTGTCTTAAAATCTCCCACCTATTTAGCAAATGTTAATTTTCGTGTAAGCACAGTATCGTCTCATGTTACAAGTATTATACATATGTTTTACGCATCTTTCATATTTATTAAGGCGTCTTTTTTTTCTCCAGACATTGGCGTAATGTGGTTTTTGATGTTAAGAAGAATCTGAGAAAATATCATAAACCTTGGAGGAAGCCGCGGTAACTCAGTTGGTAGAGCGTTAGGACTCGTAATCCAAGGGTCGTGGGTTCGATACCCGCCCAGGTCAGCCCGGGTCAGCTGCCTCGGTGTGTCCTTGGGAAAGACGCTTAGCACCCATTTCCTCGGCATGATGTAACCAATAATCTGGTAAATGTGCCTTCTAAAATAAAATAAACAATAAAAAACAAGCAAATATTGGATATGGGGGACCAAACAACCTAACATGTGCCAAGATCAGGGGATCGAAGCACAGAGGTGTAGAGTGAGCGCGTTACCTCTGTACCTTGTGGTTAAATCACCATCTAAAGAGTCACAGCACCCATATATTTTGTTTAGTCTGGATTTGTTGCGGTCTGATTAAGCTGACTTTCCTTACAAATTTCCATAATTCAGACATGTATTAATCCGATAGCTTCATTACAGTGCATACTTATGCAGACCTTGGATGCCTGACAAATGTCTGATTACATCAATCACTTTCCATTAAATGTTTCTCTCAATTTACTTCTATTATTACACCTTTTTCGTAGACTCCTAAGCATTCTTTACTTCCCTTATGAATCGGAAAGATTATGTCATTGGGGGTTTCAAGGTAGAAATTCCCTCGAACGAGAATTTCAACGGAAAGTGTTTGACGAAAAACCTAGAAACCTGTCATCACCAGTGAGAGTCTGTCTTTACATGGTCAATCCCACGATCAGTGATCAATCCGAATGAACCGTCTGATTTCTGGGGGAGCGAGGCCAGTGTCCAGCCATCTTCTGGGGCGGATTAGTTCCATTATAGATTGCATTGAATCCTTTGCTTTCAATTTGTTCTGTAATAACGATTGTGTTGGCTGGAATGAAAGCAAAGATTGATTCAGTGAAAAGAACTATTGTGGATTGACTTAAGGGAGAAATCCGTTGGACTTCATTTAAAAAAAAATCTGTTTGACTGTTAATAGTCACAACTTAGCTAAGAAAAGAATTAAATTTGACTAATCATAATTATTGCATGAAGTCTTTCCAGCGTTATCGGCAACTTCCGGAACATTCGACACTAGCGTTGCGAATCTTGGTCAATTAAACGCACCCATTTCTTTGCCATATTAAAATGATGACCACCATATGGTCGATCTTGCTTCTATATGTTATGTATATTTAATCTATCATGTGTTTTTAAGTCTTGTCCATGAAGGTATGTTGTACTTTAGATTCTGGTCACTTGTAAACAGAGTGTTTACAAGCATTTTAGTTCAAAACCAGTCTTGTTGACAGTCAGACTTTTTTTTCTCCATTTTATTGCTTTACATCCTGTTATGATATAGGTCAAGTGAAAATGTGTATAAATAGGGATTTGGTAAACAAATAATTCATTCCTGTTTTAGATCAAGTCTGTGGGAATCCATTTGTGATCAGATTTTACAGTTTGTGCCGTTTCAATAAGATATAACTCGAGAGGAATTATTTAAGATATTCGTTGGAATTACCAAAGTGCTCATTGACTTTTGAATTAATACATTACTTTAGACTTTTGTGAACTCATTCAAAGACACTCTGGATTGTATTATTGTGTTATATCAGGACATTCAAGACTAATGGAACTCATTCGGAACATTCTATATTTTTGGACTTGTGATTAGGACATTTAGGATTATTTGGAATTTGATTCAAAATATTGTAAATATTTCTTGATTTACTTTGTATTATAGGGAAAATAAATTCCTTAGTTGATATTACTTACATTGTGGTTACTTTCTTTCTGTTTTACATTTTTGTAAGACCTAGAGTCGTAACACTATATAATATTCATTAAGGGTGTATGTGCCCTTCTTGGTCATATGCACCATGTATTTTTGGCTATATGACTTCCAAAGAGCACAGCAGAAACTGATAGGAGTACCTTAGATTACAGGTATTTGTAATTACAAAATAGATACAAATATTTAACTCAAATGACACTTAAACAAGCCATTTTTTAATTTTTTTTATTTTTTTAGTTTCCAAAACTTAGACAGGTAGAGTATAACCAAGCCGAAACATTTGAAAACATTTTGACTCAACCCCTATAAATGTACATGCGAGCACATGCACAGGTGTTTTGTTTATATATTCAAACCATAGTGGTCACTGGGTGTTATGGATGAGTAACCTCAACTTTACAGCTACATGTTTGGGGGGGATAATTCAAAAACTATATCTTGACTTCTTTTGAATTTAGTCAATTTTTTATAAAGTTTTTTTAAAACCAATTTTTTTATATAAAAACAAAATTGCTCGATTTAGTGGGTGTTGATTTAACTATTTATACCTATTTGTCCGTTACTCCTATTAGTTAGAATTAATTACAATGTATAGTTTCTGGCTGTGCTCATTGGAAGTCATAATGGTCAAAATACATGGTGTAATGACCAAGAAGGGCACATAAAACCTTAGGTAGTTTGGATTTGGATTGATTGAATAGTTGGTTTATTATCTGCCTGTTTCTTTCTTTGTAGTGTTAAATTTTATTTTGCTTTGCTTTGTTCCATCAATTAAGGATTGTGCAATACCTACCATGAGAATTTTGCTTGCAGGGGTCCCCAGGTGGATTTAGGACATCCGATTCCTTTTTTTCGCCTATTACAAAAAGCGTAATTTTTGCTTCGGTGTTCGACAGGTGAGTTCATTCATTTGGATTGTCTTGTGTTGAAAACCTCTGATCTGCAAGCATCTGAGTCACAAACGTAAGCAAATGTATACATATGCATACATATATGTACCCCGATAGCTACTTACACATTATTTCCCTTCTAACTGCTTAATACCATATTTCTTTTTTTTTTTTTTAAAGAGAGCTGCTAAATTATGAGTTCGCCAATCTATATGTATATTAATACTAATAACGATAATAATATTCAAAATACAGATTTGACTTTACAAGCTTCAGAACACTGCATTTATTGACCTGAATTCAATTTTCTGTTATTCTCTGCTATTTCCTGTCATATATCTACATATCACACCTATAATAATAATAAATTTATTTAGATACGATCAGCAAGTAAGTAGGTAATAGGATTAATACATATAACAATAAAATAACAGTTGACACGGTACGTTATACAAAACACATAATAAACAGTTTTGCAATACAAACATACACATACATACACATACAGTGTTATACCTGTGTGTGTCGTGTGTGTGTGTGTGTGTGTCGTGTGTGTGTTTACGTAGTAGATTTTTGTATTCTGTCTATAAATGTATTTGGGATGTTTTACAAAACCACTACAAACCGATACTCACACGCCATAGAGCGACGGAACGTCAGCCAGATAGCCTAAGGGACAGCAAGTCTGCTTGTCCGGGAAAAAACATGTGTTAGTAGCCGGGCAAACAAGACTAGATGATCCGTGGTTCTGGCTGCAAGGCCTGTTAAATAAAACATTCTTTTGGATCGGTCGTTTATGTACAAATTGATGCACATTAAAGTATGAATTATGAGTAATTATGATCAAATTAACTAATTAGTATCAGTATAAGTGTCAATCTTGACAAATTTTTGACAATAATAAACCACTTTGGTTACCATACAATGGTATAACGTGCGATAGAAAAAAAAAAAATAAACTGAAGTTATTTGGCGCGCATCAGGCATCAATCTAATTTGTTCCCTGGTAGAAAAAAAAAAAAAAAAAAAAATTTGTAGAAAAGAAAAATTCACCGATAAAAATTTGTTGGTTATTCATTCGATTCGCAGAAGAGGTACAGTTAAGAAATTTTAAATATTCTAAGGTGGTGTGTGTGTTTGTGTGTGTGTGTGTGTGTGTGTGTGTGTGGTGTTGTTATGCGTGTAAGAGTGTGATGTGTCGGATGGAGAGAAGAGAAGAGAGATGCATGGTAACTGTCGGCTTTTCGTACCGTCACCGTGGAAAAACATCGATGTGGAAACACACACACACTTTAAACCTCATTATTATCCATTTGACACATATATTGAATTAAGGAAACCATTTTAATTGAACATATCTTTCGAGTCGCTAAAACATAAGTAATAAAAATGCTCGATGTGTGTTTATCGTATGAGGAAATATATACTATATATAACAAAAAAATAGATCATAATCGCTCAGTTTACATTAATACATATTCAGATATCTATTACCAATGAAAGAATTACTTCATGTTGTGAGGACGTACTCCATAAGTAGCATGTACAAGAATTACTTGCCGCATTGTTGAATGTATTCAATAACGATTCGTATCCGATCGTCGATCTCTTTCTTGCACACTCCTTCCCCTGAATTAACATAATTTCCTTTTATAACATTTTATGTGTGTGGATCTTCCACCTGAATCTACATTAGTACTTTATTATAACATTTTTGTTGGATTTCCCCGATGATTACATATTACTTGTATAACATTTTTGTGGGATTTCCAACTGAATTACAGATATCTTTCATTAAAATTTTGTTGGATTCACTTACGAATTTGTAATGAATAGATTTTAATCTCATCTGGGATTGTTTCATTATACACGAAATCATGAAAATGGTATTCAACGTTAGAAAATGCAATAATACGCAAATCAATATTTGTTCACGTAGAAGTTAGTATTAACTAATTTACAAGAAATATGCGCATGGTTAAACATGCACAAAGCGCAATCTATTAACGAGTGCCATGGTTCAAACCCTTATAAGCCCCCGTATAATCGTCAGACCAAGAATCAATGTTAATCTGTAGTTTTCTGAATACATTCTGAGCCCCCTCCCCACCTCTCCCACCCCCATTGCGGACCTCCCGTTCCTACCAATAGATTAAACTTCTATAAAAATGGAAGCTAAGACAGGTGACGGGATGAATGTTTGAGTATGGTGAAGTGGGTACATAGTTTATCTGCGTACCAATAACACTTAAATTTTAATTCAGCAATTATAACGATTTGTGTAAAATATGAGAAATTCACAAATATCAAATGTTATTCTGTGGGTGAGCTCTCTTGTTTCTCACCTTGAATTTACGTTAATGAAACAACTATACAATACTAAATATTAAACCACTAATATTTCTATATTTGTATTACAAAGTCTTACACCACTGAACATGAATTTATTACATAACTAAACGCTTCGAAATCAAGTCTTTTTGTATCGTTGTAAAAAATTGGTCTTTTTGTACTTTCCTTTCTTATTCTATTATTACACGTGATGTATACGAATGACGCCAAAGAGTCATAAAATCGACAGGTTCATCCACTGTATTGATGCGAATTACTCGATACATGTAATTTTATTCCTTTTGCTCTCCTATCCTTTTAAATCTGTATGCGATCGAAAACCATTGCTTAGTCTGAAAGTTAGGGTATAGTGGTATTGTATCTCTGTTATTGTTTAGTAGTATATGTGTTTGGTAATTTGAGGGACAAAAAGGGCCACTTGGGGAGACGTACGAGAGATTGCTACACCATAGGATGGGGGCACTTGGAGAGGAGGACGTAACGGGAATTTTAACATGGAGTGGGGGCCACACTTAGGGGGACGTAGGGACGTTACGGGAATTTTAACATGGCGAGGGGGGGTCTCATATAAGGACAAACGTGAGGGAGGGAGGGAAATAGAATTAATGCTTTTCTTGAAAAAGGAGTGGATCCTGAGGAGGACCGTTGGAGGAATATTTTTATTTCCTCCAACATTTAGTAAGAAAAAAGTTTAGTGAAGGTGCGGTGGATTCTTTTTTTTCTTGGTTGGAGAGTAGTGTTGGTGGTTAGCGCACAGTACAGATGTTTTCATCCGCCTTTGAATTTAAATCTTGGATTTTCATCCAATTTAAATTCAGGCGTTTGTCAAACTCCAATTTCTGATGTCCTGGCCTTGTTCTTTCTTGGAGCTTGTTCAAGAGCCCAACTAAAAGCACAGATTTTAATTTGAGCTAGACTTCCTTTTACTTAAAAACTTTTCTTTTAACAATTCCTTCTACCATGTGAAGGTTCACCTCTTTCTCTCAGCCCTGGCGTCTACTGTGCGGTTGGATTACAACCATTGATCTTGTTGAAACAAGGGTGACAGGGAAGTTCTCCAGCTTCATGCAAATAAAATCCAGACTCTACTCTGATGAAACCCCCACACGGGCAATGAGGGCTTTCAGAGAGGAAGTTTTTACTCTTTCCTCCCACCTAAAACATCATTTCCACCAACCTCACTCGTATGAAATAAGAGCGCGCTTGTTGGCTGTGTGGACAAATGGTTTGGTGGTTAGGGATATCTCCACCAAATATCTCCAACCATTCCATCAACATATATATACGTCACCTCAACAATCCACCATCCTTATCACTCAATGCTTCCTTTGCAAACAATTCTACTGTATTCATTCCTTCAGTGTGAAGTTGTGAATGGCGCAACGTGTGCGAAGGGCACCGGCTTTATATGTGAGAAGCGCGGCACGTGATGGAAAACATCTCCCCTTTTTTTTCCCAACAAAAAACCCCACACAACATCCAACAACCACATACATAACATAACATGGTGAGAAGGGTTTTTTTGTTATGAGAAGGGGTTAGACTATAACAAAAAACATGATCAATACATATTAAAAAAAAACACAACACCGTATAATAGAGGCACATATTGATAAAATAAATTAATCTATTTCTTGAAAAATGGAGACCGGGTTCCTAAATAGAAAGGACCTTTCCATGATCTTTGTTTATTCGTAATTGTCTGAGTTTGTTTGCGGATTTTTTTAACAACAAAGAAAATCTCCTAGAGGGTTTTCTTTTTTCCACTTCTTGAACTGTATTCGAATGCTTCGTGCAATCGGGCGGCTCATAAACAGTAAAAACCCTCTTTATGTCTCAACCATTTGGTCTCTCCACATAAAACTTTGTCATATACCATGTAGCTTGTTATCCGTAATTTTGGTTTTAGACGGTCCACTGATGCACTTTTACATACATCAGGATATGCTGGATTTTAAACAAACAGACATTCCTGAAAATACAACATTTTGGAGGATTATCTACATCTAACCCCACATGATTTTGTTTTTAGGATTGGAGATCGTCTTGGACGAAAAACCGGTGAAGCAATTCTATACATCGTGTAAAGCGAGCGGTTAGTATATATAACCGTTACGAGATCGAGGAATGTTTGAAATGGAGATCCAAATTACAACCTATACCAAGCCAAACACGTGTTAAGCAAGGCGGTTCTCGATCAGTTTTCTATCCAATAGGAAGAAAAAGCGGAGAGTTGTGACGTTCAATCGTACATCGGGTATAAAGGAGAAATCGTACGCGTTCGTAGGAGGGCTTTATATTTACTTTTACTTCGACATAAGCCTTCATGGGGACTGGAAATAGACAAGTACTTAACATCAATGTATTGGAAGATGATCCTACAACGAAATATGAATAGCTTAGCGGCAATATTGAACCGTTTCGGCCTTGTCCGTGGGGAGGAGTTGAGTCGGGTGTGGGGAAGCGAGAGGGGAAGCGAGAATGTGGGGGGAAAAATAAGTTGAGGTGATGAAGGTGAGAGAGGGGGGAAGGTGCGGGAGAGAAGGGAGATTGGAGGGGGGGGAGTGGGCTAAGGGGTGGGATCAAATGTTGCGGAATGAGGATGAGTATAGAGAGATCTGAAGGGTGCGGAGAGAAAGGGGGGGGGGCAGTGGGGAAGGGGTAATTGGGGAAGTTGGAGAGGGAGTAAAAGATGGGAGAGAAAAAGGAGGGGAGAGGGTGTTAAGTAAAGCGAGAGGGGGGAGGAAAAATGGTTTGTGGGCGGGGGGAAAGGAGAGCGCGGAAAAGACAGTTTGAGTTAGATTTACTAGAATCAGAGAGTCTACTTGACAATACTGACTACTACTACTGACATGTACTCAACAATGGTGGAGTGAATGATATTTACAAAAAGACAGACAAATTGGAAAGAGATGGTAAAAACTTTTGTACAAAACAGCAACCGGGAAGAGGAAGGAAATGTTTCATTCTTCTTTCAACTACCATACTAGAAAGAAGAAGGAAGAGGAGAAGAAAACAAAGTGAAGAAGAAAGAAGAAATCAGAACAGCAGCATACATCAGCAGTTACAAGAGGAGGAGAAGAAGAAGTGAAACAGGCTAAGGAATAGCCTCAGTCTTCAAGAAAGAACTGTAAGTCTGTTAGAAGAGGTATTATATGAGGCTTAAAAATGGTATGTACTAAGTTATCTATTAAAGTTATTCTCTTTATAACTCATCAACCACCTAAACTGGAAAAGACCATCACGGAGGCTGAAACAACATTCTTCTTCTAAACCATTCCAGTGCTCAGTGCGAGGATGTCCAACCAACCTCATGTCCGACCAATATCACCCACCACCACCAGTGACTAACCACCATAATGAAAACACCATCATGTTTAGCAGCAGCTATTAAACAGGATATGGATTGGGCTCGTGGTTAGAAGGACTACGGCATTTGAACAGTGTTAATTTGAAAACAATGTTTTGTTTTTTGAAAACCTCAAAAAACAAACAAAAAACAACCACAACGGGGTCCTCTATAAGAGGCCCCCCAGCCCGATTTTCTAGAAAAGAAATCAAATATGCGCAAAAAAAAAAATCAAGTGTAAAACTTTAAAAAAAATCCCACCCATAGTAAAAAGTGTGAAGTGATGTGCGGTTGCGTTGCTGTGCGTGCATTTCTAAACTCTAAAACAAAATACACACAAAACCAAGATTACTTGTTGTTTCTCATCCAGTATGGTGCTAGTTCATTCCAATTTTTGTTTACAAAATAAATTCACCCATATTAACATAATAACACCAAAAAAATCACACACAAGAAAAAACAAAGTTTCACCATTTCCTGTAGATGCCTTGGTGTGTGCTTGAATTTTAAACACTGGAGTTTCTTCCTTCTCACTTTCTCTGTTCTCCTCCTCATATATTTGAATGTTTCCTTTTTCTTCATAGGAATCCTGTTTTTCCGAGTTTTCTTCATCTTCATTCTCTCTCACTGTCATCCTTTCTTCACATTACACTCTTCAGTTACCATTTCTTGATGATATGTTCTTCTTCTTCTTCTAGGTTTGTAAATTCTGAACTTCACTTCCTCCCTCTCCTCTTTCTTCTTCTTGTTACTTCTTCTTGGTTTTCTTTCTGGAGGGCATATTCATAAGACCAAGTGGTCCTGGTCGCTTTACAAATGATAACAGGATATCTTTTCTTCTGTCTATACTTTTGATGTTGTTACGTTTGGGACAATCTGGAGCCCAATGTCTCTTCTCTCTTGACAAGATTGTAACAAGTATCGTCACTTTTATCCTCTGTTCTTGGTGTTGCCGGTTGTGGACATTGGTATAGCCCAATGTCCTTTATCTCTTTACAGATATAACACAAGTATCTTTCACTTTTTATCTCTGTTTTGGTGTTGCCAGTGTTGTGGACATTGTGTAGCCCAATGTCCTTTCCTCTTTACAGAGTATAGCAAGTATCTTGTTCTTTTATTCTATTATTGATGTCTTTCTTTAGCTAGATAATTCCAATAATACCAAGCAGGAGTTATTGTCCTTTATTTGTGACATCGATCTTTTCTTTTTGACTCTTTCCATCTTGGACAGCTTGAAAGTGTTCGCATCACCAAAGACTGATTACTGAAGGTAAGAAGGCTCTCTCTTTAATATTACTCTTCTTGTCTCTATATAAAGGTACCTGCCGGTTAAAAAAAAACTCAACTCAGTTTCAAAATCAGCAGTTCAAGATGAAAAGATCACGGCCCAAACCATGATAAAAACACAGAACCAGAACAAGACACAAAACCAAGAGAGCCACAAGGCGACGAAGGTACATTTCCGTGCCTCCTGGAAAAACACCCCCTTAGAGGAAATTACTGGGCTCAAGTCCATGCCAGTTGACTTATGAAGACGATTGAATGAGTGAACAACAACCCTGAAACCCAAACTTCCTCAAAAACCAAAGTCACTACTACTACCTAACAACCAGAACCCCTGACCAAGAAAAAGTCCAATAACCTAGCGACTACCGCTACCCGCTACCGTGGCTTACTGGAAAATTTACAAGTCGTATTCCGAGAGGACAACAAAAAATCAACTTTCTCGAAAATTTAGGACCACTGCGATATACTCACACAGTATCATACTTCAAAGACTTCAAGTTCTCAAGTACCTCCAGAGGGAAAGCGGCGCGGTTCATTACCAATTTTGTGGGAATCTGTGTTAACAGAACTTTATAAAAACGGCAATGTGGAGCCAAAGAGAGACGATCCGGTTGAGACATTGCCATACTCATCATAATCAATTGAAGAGTCCTGTTTTGGATTGAAATTTAAGTACCCCCCGGCAGAAATTAATACGCCAGACAAAAGTTATGTCCAAAATAGAATCTCCAATGCGTACAAACAAATCCAATGACAAATTTACCCACATCACCGATGGAAAGGTCGACCGTTTACCATGAAGCCCACGATTTTCTCCACCTCGAGGAAATGGACAGATAGTAAGACAAAACTTTATTGGTGGATGATCTTCGTATCTACCCAAACAAAGTGTCGTCCAAATTAACAATAACTGAAAGATTCAATGTGCATTAGCTCGAAGCTATCAGTGTGGTGGGTCGTACCTTAAAATGCTAACAAAGGAATAGCGGAGAGCATAAAGAATGGAAAAAGAGCCTGAGCATGAACATTAGAAAATCTAACAGACCCCAACAACGAAAAGAAGCAGAAAACTCTTGTTGAAACAAGAACGCAGGGATCGCGCCGAAAAGAGAACTGTATGTAGCATTTACTCAATTCTACAGCAACTTCAAGATGCTTTTGGCTCCTCATTATACATTAAAAGTTTTCACCCCTCAAGGAATTGAGCGCCGAGTGCTCTATTGTTTCGAAGGCCCTGATTTTCCATGAAGGAAAATACATTCATCTACAATCACATCACCATCATAGAACCATTTTGATTAACCATACCAGTATTACTGGATTTTTGGGATGCTCTTTACTTCTAGTGAGAAATGTAAACAAAGGGTTGTAATAGTTCTGGGGAGCAACACAGTTGGTATGTGGAGCTAAGATGTCGAGGTTGTTTATCCGACCTCACCAAGCCTTCCTGAACCGACAACAACATCATACATCTGTACTTGTAAAACCTGTCGACGACCGTTTTGTGCAGTCTAGCTACTTGTGATACCATAAACAACATCGCAAGACCCAAGGAGACAAACATAACAAAAATGTGACTGTGTGAGTTATTACTCAATCGTGTTTCTAACGTGTGAGACAGCTGATTCGTTCCAACAACGTCCAAGAGACATGACGTTTGTGCTTGCAAGAAAAAATGTTCTATTTGTCATCAGATCGTCGATTTTGATCATTCCATGTGTTTATTCAAAAGCATGGACAAGATAGAGAAGAAAGAAATAAAGAAAAACATAGAAAACAAGTAGATTTCATCTTTTATTTGATTTTGAATGTAAGGCAAGAAAACAGGCCACTCAACATTCCTAATTTTTGGTGTAGAGCCCACGATAGGGCTTTGTGAATCAGTGCTATTCAAGAATCGATTCATTTTCAACTGTCCTCCTGTAGTACGGCATTCCAGGAGGACTCGTGAAAAAATCTTTCGTGGAGTGAATACTTTGTCGGAGTTTGCTGAATGGGTTGTTAGAATCCCTGCAACACCCCACGACAGTTGGAGCGAAGAAGACATTCAATCGTTACGGAGATTGTTCATCGGTATGGCGACCTGTCATAGCTCACAATTTTTCGGGATACGATGGGACAGTTTTTACTTAATCATATTATTTTGCTAACCATGGAACCGAACGTCCTGAAGTCACCATGAATGGAAAAAAAGCCTCCAATCTACAAATGAAAGTAGTGACAAGTTCTCAATTCAAAGATTCGATTGAGTTATTTGACTCCAACTGATATGCCTTTGAGTCCCGCATGCTCAAAAACGATGGTTTGGTGTATGGACAGAAATGTGCTCAACAGGTTACTTTCCTCACTTCTTCTTAAACACAGGAAGCTAATCAACCGAGGTTCCGTCACTAGGCACTCATTTTCACCTGTCCTTCATAGCGATTACGTACCCGTACCGATGGAATGCGACCCGTAACAGCGAGTAAAAGCTTTTACACGCTTGTGTATCCTTAGGGGTATTCACCAGAACGATCCCTTTGACTTTCATGAGAAGAGATGCTCAAATGCATTGTCTAGATCGGTATGTTAGATATTTGTTAATGACCGTACCTGTTGTGTGATAAATTTAGAGAGGTTATTTTCTCGAATTAGAGTATGCAATAGGGATCGATCCTTTCTTGAAAGCAGGCCTCCAGCCTTACCTAAAGCCTGTTTCTTAGTCTTACAGACAACATTTCAATGCGCCGAAAACCAAACTCTGCACAATCATTGGACTCCAACACGGGAATTTTTTGCTATGAGCGTCGTCAACTATTCGGTCAAAAAGCTTTCTAATATACGTTGGCTTCAATTTACTTATGTCTAATAAAGAATGACAAATGGAGATTACAAACATGCTAGAAACAGTGGTGAGGATGAAGAAAAACAAAGATTGGAGAGTTACATTCTGTGCCGATGGTCTTGGAGATTTAGAAAACCCACTTCATTGTGTATGAGGTATTCAGGGATGTTTGTCTTCACGGATGTCCTATTTGTTATCCTGACCGCAAACATATGAAGAGTCCGTATTCAGACTTCTACCAGGGATCAGTTGTATATGAACGGGGATACTTGTCAACGACACGACTTCAGTTAGTAAGTCAAGGTGGTACGATGTGATAGAATTGTGGGAACACGAAGTACGATCGACAGTATGAAAATCGATCCTGAATTTCAATCCATCACTAAAAGTTACGACGCAGCCGACATTGAACCTTTAGAGCCACGTCACAGTTAATTTGGAGGAAGAACCAATGCTACTCGCATTATTGTACGACGTGAACGAATCCCAAGGAGAAGAAATCAAATACATTGACGTGTGTTCTATGTATCTCTGGGGTGTGTAAATATGCTCGTTTTTCTTACCGGACACCCTGAAAATTGCTTAACAGAGCACATCGACGTGGAAACAGATTCGTCAATACGAAGGATTGATCAAATGTAAAGTTTTACCTCTCACAAACTTGTTTCATCCCTTCTTACCTTGCCATTGTCAAGGAAAATTGAGGTTTCCGTTATGTCGGACGTGTTCGTATCTTTTGGCGTGTGCCGAAAAATGTGTATAACCATGATCATTCCTGTCAACATACAGAGGAAAGATACGGGTCGATGATGAGGAAACGTGGGTCAGTGCCGAAATGTTTCGGGCATTGTGAATCGTGGATACCGTTTATTGAACGTGTATGAAATTTGGCACTTTCCAACGACAGCCC
Source organism: Margaritifera margaritifera (assembly GCA_029931535.1). Classification (NCBI taxonomy): domain Eukaryota; kingdom Metazoa; phylum Mollusca; class Bivalvia; order Unionida; family Margaritiferidae; genus Margaritifera; species Margaritifera margaritifera. The sequence goes on from JAQPZY010001454.1 coordinate 3,065,022, forward strand.
AATACACAAAAAAGGACGGACGCCACTCATCATC